>PIJE02000094.1:528861-593861 GCA_002895965.2 Coryphaenoides rupestris
AAAGAGAGAGGGATTATCCTACCATACCAACACTGGGGGAAGGCAAGGTGGTTAAGCCGAGGTGCTGTACTGAAGCGTTTCTTTGATCTAAGAGAAGAAATTGGACAGTTCATGGAGAAAAAGGTCAAACCAGTGTTGGAATTTCAATCCCCAGAATGGCTGCAGGACCTAGCATTTATGGTGGATATTACAGAGCACTTGAATAATCTGAACAAAATGCTGCAAGGCTGCAAAAAAGTTGTCACAGTATTATGGCAGCATACGCGTGTTCAAGTTGAAGCTGACTTTGTGGGAGACACTGTCAAGTGGTGACCCTGCTCATTTTCCTCGTCTAAAAGATGTGCGTGCGACTGGAGTTAATGCTGACATGATTCGGTATAAAGACAAGATTACGGGATTGCTGCGGGAGTTTGAGCAACGGTTTCAGGTCTTTGGTGAACTTGAGACAAAATTTGCAGTTTTTCGCTCACCATTCACAGTCAAGACTTCTGATCTGCCCGTGGACATCCAACTTGAAATAATTGACTTGCAGTGTGATTCAGATTTGAACGACAAATTTGCCTTGGTGGGCTTGGACACATTTTATCAGTATCTCTTGCCAGGGTACTCCAAATTGACAGCCCTTGCTGCAAAAGTGTTGTGCATGTTTGGGGCTACCTACATTTGTGAACAAGTTTTCTCTGTAATGAGCATCAATAAAACAAAGCTGCGATCCAGGCTCACACACAAGCACTTAAATTTCATCTTGAAATTGGCTGCTACTCAGGATTTGACGCCTGATATTAATGCACTTGTGAAGGCTAAAAGATGCCAAGTTTCAGGAGCAAATTTCAATGAGCAAACCTAATTAATGTAAAATACTGCTTGACACTTTTACACCCTGAAGAATATAGTTTCAAGTTTCAAGTTTCAAGTGTTTTATTTTACAATTTACATGTGAGTATAAGCAGTGAGTGAAAAACGCCCGACAGCCGACAGTAATTATAAAGGAATACAAAATAGAATATAACTACAAAATAGAAATAGAACTGTGCAATGTGAAAATGAATACTTACTGTGGAAATATTTAAAGACACTAAACAATGTGCAATATAATGTCAGTCAGCAGCTTCAGTATAAAAGAGTTAGTGGAACCATTTACAAGGCAGGGTGATAACTTAACCATCTTCCTTAATAGTTCCCACTTTAGTTTGTTTGGTGTGGTGTCATTTTGGGTGGTCAGGATTACTACACAGATGTGGAAAAGTTGTTATGTTCATAAAGTTACATTATTTTTCTTAATACATTTTGCATTAAAACAAAGGGAAAATGTTGGAGTTATTTATAGGTTATTATGCAATGATTTTACTGGTCCGGCCCACTTGAGAGCAAATTGGGCTGTATGTGGAACTTAAATGAGTTTGACACCCCTGATGTAGATACTCTCACTGTACTGTACTGCACTGGTCACTTATCATTTATCATTATACTTTATCATTACATGTTGCTGCTACTATTTATTGCTTATGCTATTATAAAAAATATTACTGAACTGCACTTGGGCACTTTACTACACTTTTGCACCAGTATTGGTACTCTTGTCACTTTTTACTTTTTACTGTACTTATTAGGTAATATCTTCACTAATTGTTTAGAATTGTTTTAGAATTTCTGTCTAGAATACTGCAGGAGTGAATAGGGAGTAAGCATTCCATTGTACTTGTTACATATGGCAATAAAGGGATCTTGAATATTGAATCTTAAAGAGAAGGGATGGATGGATGTTTACAAATGTATCTGATTCTGGGACACACTTCACAGGAGTAGGAAACCAAGGGGCACACACACACAGTCTGAGTGAAGTTCACACAATTGTACTTGAATTTAATATCTTAATAAAACAGTATCTGTACATAATAAGCATAAACAAAACATTTTAACAGGCCACATATCTTTCTCCAACATTGGACACACACAGAATTCATTTATATCTCCTTGTTGCCGTTACATTTGTACATATGTACATATAAACATCTGTCAGTTGAGGATTGTTTTCAGTTCATGAGGTCCCCTAATACATGTCCAACCTTGAAACCAGCAAGATAACCAGCAATATAAAAGTGTCTAGGGTCAAAACCGAATGATCTGATATCCATCTGTGTGTTGAGAATGGGGTAGTCCTGTCCAGCTCAACTGGCACTACTGTGCTATATGTATACACATATTAAAAAGCTGCTGTAGGTAAGATTCAAGAGCTACAATTTAAAATGCTCTGATCATTTATTTTCTGGTTGGCTCAGGCTGTGCTCAGTCGGGGAGGAGAACTGCTGACCCAGACTGAGGATATTGTCGGGCGGTGGAAAGAACACTTTGAGGAGCTCCTGAACCTGACCAGTATGTCCTCTGTGGAAGAGGCAGAGTCTGAACACTCGGGGGAAGCCTCACACATATCCTTGGTAGAGGTCACTGAAGTAGTCAAAAAGCTCTTCAGTGGCAAGGCGCCAGGTGTGGATGAGATTCGCCCTGAGATGCTGAAGGCTCTGGACATTGTCGGGCTGTCGTGGCTGACACGCCTAGTCAATGTAGCGTGGAGGTCGGGGACAGTACCTGTGTAATGGCAGACCGGGGTGGTGATCCCCATTTTCAAAAAAGGGGACCGGAGGGTGTGCTCCAATTATCGGGGCCTCACACTTCTCAGCCTTCCCGGGAAAGTTTATTCCAGGGTGCTGGAAAGGAGGCTCCGGCCGATTGTCGAACCTCAGCTTCAGGAGGAACAATGCGGATTCCGTCCTGGCCGTGGAACACCGTGGACCAGCTCTTTACCCTCGCAGGGTTGTTGGGGGGGGCATGGGAGTTTGCCCATCCAGTCTACATGTGCTTTGTGGACTTGGAGAAGGCTTATGACCGTGTCCCCCGGGGAATCCTGTGGGGGGTACTACGGGAGTACGGGGTACCGGGGCCGTTGATACGTGCCATTCGGTCCTGAGCTGCGTCCGTATTCTCGGCACAAAGTCAAGCACGTTCTCAATGGGTGTTGGACTCCGCCAAGGTTGTCCCTTGTCACCGATTCTGTTCGTGATCTTCACGGACGGTTTGGGGACCTCAGAATTGCATCTCTGCTCTTTGCAGATGATGTGGTTCTGTTGGCTACATCAGACCGTGACCTCCAGCATGCACTGGGGCAGTTTGCAGCCGAGTGTGAAGCGGTCGGGATGAGAGTCAGCACCTCCAAGTCTGAGGCCATGGTTCTCTGCCGGAAAACGGTGGAGTGTTCCCTCTGGGTTGGGAATGAGTTTCTGCCTCAAGCAAAGGAGTTCAAGTATCTCAGGGTCTTGTTCACGAGTGAGGGCAAAATGGAGCGGGAGATGGACAGACGGATTGGTGCAGCGTCTGCAGTAATGTGGGCGATGTACCGGTCCGTTGTGGTGAAGAGGGAGCTGAGCCGGAAGGCGAAGCTCTCGATTTACAGGTCCATCTACATTCCAACCCTCACCTATGATCACAAGCTTTGGGTAGTGACCGAAAGAATGAGATCGCGGATACAAGCGGCCGAAATGAGTTTCCTCCGCAGGGTGGCTGGGCTCAGCCTTAGAGATTTTCAAATTCTGAATCAGGGCTTCTCTTCCCTGATTCCCTGAAACCATCATCTCAATGGTGGAGAAATGTAGGGAGGGAGCAGGGGGTGTGTCTTTTTGCTTGGTTTATTTTCTAATTGTTGCACTCTACTTCTTTCTTTTTGTTTTTTTCTAGCTTCAACTCTCAAATCTCTCAAATCCGACAGTAGCTAATTCTAAAGTCATCATCAAAGGAAATGGAGGGTATGTACAAGATGTGACAGAAATGGAGTGTATGTACAAGATGTGATGTTGTCATGGTCCATGGTGATCACCGTTTTGAGGGGTTACCTTGGTTTCCACAATTCTTTTTTTTTTTTTTAACAATCTGTTTATTGGGATTTTTCAATACAATAACAATTGGAAATATAAATGACAGAGTAATATTGCAAGTTTAAGTGAACCAAAACAAAAACAAGACAAGACTAGAACAAGACAGGACAAATACAGATAAATAAATGAAAAAAAATAAAAGTGTGTAATATAAACATAAATCACTGTTGGTCATTCAGTTGCCTGGCAGATATCTGGCATGTCCAGCTCCCGTACATATTCAACAAATGGGTCCCAGATCTTATAAAATTTCCTCAGGGAGCCCCTCATTATGCATCTGATCCTCTCCAGTTTCGCGAAATATAACACTTCTTTTATCCACAAGGTATGCGAGGGAGGAATTGAAGATTTCCACCTGAGCAATATCAAGCGTCTGGCTAGTAGAGTAACAAAGGCTATATAGGTTTTCTCCAGGGAAGAGAGTGGCAGTGTTGGTGGAGCAACACCAAACACTGCAGTCATAGCATTGGGATCAATTGGCTTTCCAGTGACTTCCGACAGTGATCTAAAGATTTTGATCCAATAAGAATGTAAAGCCGGACAAGACCAGAACATGTGTGCATGGCTTGCTGGTGCTTGGCGACACCTGTCACAAGTTGGGTCTACATCTGTATAGATCCTAGAAAGCCTGACCTTTGTGAAGTGTGTGCGATGCACAATTTTGCACTGGATCAGTCCATGTTTCGCACAGATAGACGATTTGTGTATTTTAGCAAGGACCTCCTCCCAAAGTTCCTCAGGGATCTCCTCGCCAAGATCCACTTCCCAGAGAGCTTTAATGGAGTTTAAGGTGACTAGACGAAGGGAACCAATCTGAGCATAGATATGAGACATCAATCCCTTCAGAGCGGGTACTGGTTTAAGGAATGTGTCTAGCGACGAATCAGTGGGGAGGTTAGGAAACTGAGGGAATCTATTTCTGACAAAACTGCGGATCTGTAAATATCTAAAGAAATGCTGCCTAGGTAGAGCAAACTTCTCAGATAGCTGTTGGAAAGACGCAAATGTGTTATCAATATACAGGTCTTTGAATGAGTTGATGCCTTGGTTGGACCAGGTAGTAAATGCACCATCTACTAAGGATGGAGGAAAAACAGGATTTGCAGTTATAGGGGCTAACGTAGAGTATGTTTGGAGACCAAAGCAGCGTTTGAACTGACTCCAAATTCTCAAGGAGGATTTGACAATTACATTTTTAGTGTAAACAGAGGGGGGGCTCTTAATGGGAAAGTGAGCCAATGCAGAGAGAGATGCTGGCCTACATGATGCTGCTTCCATTTCAAGCCAAACAGGCCGGGAGTAATGTGAATCAGAGTGCAGCCAGGATTGTATTGTTCTCAGATTGGCAGCCCAATAATAAAACCTCAAGTTCGGTAGAGCCATTCCACCCAGCGCCTTTGGTCTCTGTAAAAGTTGTTTGCGTATCCTAGGAGTTTTCTTGTTCCAAATAAAGTCTGAGATAATAGTGTCAATTCTACGGAAAAATGTTTGGGGGAGGAAAATGGGTATACATTGAAATAAGTATAAAAATTTGGGGAGGGTGTTCATCTTGACAGAATTAATTCGGGCAGCTAGAGACAGATTCAGCACTGACCAGCGGTCAAAGTCCGCCTGTACACGGGTCAGAAGAGGGGCGAAATTAGCTTTATAAAGGTCTTTAAACTTATCAGTAACCTGAATACCTAAGTAAGTGAAGTTGTGTGGCGCAGTTTTAAATGGCAGACTATGTAAGGGGTAGTCACGTGCTGCTTTATTTAAAGGGAATAGTTCGCTTTTACTTAAATTTAGTTTGTATCCAGATATAGCACCAAATGAGTTAAGAATAGAGAGAGCTGCAGGGATGGACACAGAGAAATTGGAAACATAAAGAAGAAGGTCATCTGCATAAAGAGAAGCTCTTTGTTCCATTCCATTTCTGAAGATACCTATGATACGGGGATCACAGCGAAGTGCGATGGAGAGGGGCTCAATGGCTAGGGCAAATAAATGAGGGCTCAAGGGGCAACCTTGCCTGGTGGAGCGATGGAGGGGGAAATATTCAGATTGGATATTGTTTGTCCTCACTGAGGCTAGGGGGGAGGAATACAACAACTTCACCCATGAGGTAAATTTCTCACCAAAGCCAAATTTCTCCAACGTATAAAAAAGATATTTCCACTCCACGCGGTCAAAGGCCTTTTCTGCGTCCAAGGATATCACAGCTTCAGGCACAGAGTTTGTGGAAGGTTGGTAGATTGTGTTAAATAATCGCCTTAAGTTAAAGAAGGAATGTCTATTTTTGATGAATCCGGTTTGGTCGGGGGAGATAATGGTCGGTAGTACGGTTTCCAAACGTAGGGCGAGCATTTTAGACAACAATTTAAAATCGACACATAACAAACTGATTGGTCTGTAAGAGGAGCATGCAAGGGGATCCTTATTCTTTTTTAGAATGAGAGAGATAGAAGCCTGATTGAGTGTTGGGGGCATACTAAGGGAGTGAAATGAATCATTGAACATATCTATCAAAACAGGGGCTAGTTTATGTTGAAATTTCTTGTAGAACTCTATTGGGTAGCCGTCTGGCCCCGGGCATTTACCACCCTGCATAGATGTAATAGCAGTGGACAGTTCAGTGACAGTTATTGGTTTCTCCAGCTCTTCAATCATGTCAGGATGTACTAGAGGAACCTCGAGCGTGGCGAAAAAATTGTCAAAATCCTTTGTGTCGGAATTAGTTTCTGATGTGTATAACGAGGCATAGTAGTTCCTAAATTCATCATTAATTTTTTTAGGGTCGATTGTGGTGTCCGAGGCTGTTTGGATTTTGGGAATTTGGTGAGAGGAAACGGTCTGTCGCAATTGATGGGCCAGTAGTTTGCCAGCTTTGTCACCTTGTTCGTAATAATTACTTCTGGACTTAAGGAGTAGTTCAGCGGCCTGGTCTGCAGTCAATGTATTGAATTCCGATTGTAGAGAGAGGCGTTCTTTATACGCATCTGGGGTTGGTGAAGTGGAATAGAGGTCATCCAGCTGAGCAATACGCCTCGTTAGTTCAGTTAATCTCTCCTTTTTCTGTTTCTTTTCGTAACTTACATAGGAAATTATTTGCCCTCTAATATAAGCTTTCAATGTTTCCCACAACAGAGATGCGGAAATGCCAGGGGTCTTGTTAATAGTTAGAAACACATCAATGTGGTTGGAAATCATCTCTACAAAGTTTTCATCTGAAAGCAAACGCGTGTTTAAACGCCATGGGGTTTGCGCGTGTACATAGCCCTTAAATCGGATACTCATAACGACAGGGGCGTGGTCTGAAATGGCTATAGCCTCATACGAACAGGAACTAACTGATGGTAAAAATCTGTCATCTACCATAAAGTAATCTATCCGAGTGAACGTGTGATGCACATGGGAGAAAAAGGAGTACACCTTACCGGTGGGGTTAAAGAAGCGCCAGGGATCTGTGATTGCAAACTCACTCATGAAGTCTCTAATTGTCTTAGCAGACCTTGAAGGTGTAGCAGTCTTCTTGGAGGTGCGGTCAAGCTGTGGACTAAGCCAACAATTAAAGTCCCCCCCTAAAATAAGGAAGTGTGAGGACATGTCAGGAAGATTAGAAAAGAGCTGCCGAAAAAAATTCACATCGTCCCAGTTAGGGGCGTACACATTTACTAGTAGGACAGGGGTGTCATATATGTTATGGTGCGCTCCTCCCCAGAGCGCACCGCGTCATCATCAGCTGGTCGGGAGCCCAGCCCGAACAGACCCGAGTCTCCCGAGCAAGCGAGACACGCCCTGCGGAGGCGAGTCCGTGGGGCGCCAGGTGAAGCAGATTACAATCAAGGCTCAGCGGATACTTAAGCCCGTTCCAAACAAAGAGACTTCGCTAGAACGTACTACCCCCGCGTCACTAGCTCCCCGGTGTTCTCCTTCCTCGCTCCTACGTCTTCCTCGCTGCCCCGTGTCGATCCTCGCTCCTCGCTCCTCGCTCCTGGTGCAACAATTAGAAAATAAACCAAGCAAAAAGACACACCCCCTGCTCCCTCCCTACATTTCTCCACCATTGAGATGATGGTTTCAGGGAATCAGGGAAGAGAAGCCCTGATTCAGAATTTGAAAATCTCTAAGGCTGAGCCCAGCCACCCTGCGGAGGAAACTCATTTCGGCCGCTTGTATCCGCGATCTCATTCTTTCGGTCACTACCCAAAGCTTGTGACCATAGGTGAGGGTTGGAATGTAGATGGACCTGTAAATCGAGAGCTTCGCCTTCCGGCTCAGCTCCCTCTTCACCACAACGGACCGGTACATCGCCCACATTACTGCAGACGCTGCACCAATCCGTCTGTCCATCTCCCGCTCCATTTTGCCCTCACTCGTGAACAAGACCCTGAGATACTTGAACTCCTTTGCTTGAGGCAGAAACTCATTCCCAACCCAGAGGGAACACTCCACCGTTTTCCGGCAGAGAACCATGGCCTCAGACTTGGAGGTGCTGACTCTCATCCCGACCGCTTCACACTCGGCTGCAAACTGCCCCAGTGCATGCTGGAGGTCACGGTCTGATGTAGCCAACAGAACCACATCATCTGCAAAGAGCAGAGATGCAATTCTGAGGTCCCCAAACCGTCCGTGAAGATCACGAACAGAATCGGTGACAAGGGACAACCTTGGCGGAGTCCAACACCCATTGAGAACGTGCTTGACTTTGTGCCGAGAATACGGACGCAGCTCAGGACCGAATGGCACGTATCAACGGCCCCGGTACCCCATACTCCCGTAGTACCCCCCACAGGATTCCCCGGGGGACACGGTCATAAGCCTTCTCCAAGTCCACAAAGCACATGTAGACTGGATGGGCAAACTCCCATGCCCCCCCCAACAACCCTGCGAGGGTAAAGAGCTGGTCCACTGTTCCACGGCCAGGACGGAATCCGCATTGTTCCTCCTGAAGCTGAGGTTCGACAATCGGCCGGAGCCTCCTTTCCAGCACCCTGGAATAAACTTTCCCGGGAAGGCTGAGAAGTGTGAGGCCCCGATAATTGGAGCACACCCTCCGGTCCCCTTTTTTGAAAATGGGGACCACCACCCCGGTCTGCCATTCCACAGGTACTGTCCCCGACCTCCACGCTACATTGACTAGGCGTGTCAGCCACGACAGCCCGACAATGTCCAGAGCCTTCAGCATCTCAGGGCGAATCTCATCCACACCTGGCGCCTTGCCACTGAAGAGCTTTTTGACTACTTCAGTGACCTCTACCAAGGATATGGGTGAGACTTCCCCCGAGTCTTCAGACTCTGCCTCTTCCACAGAGGACATACTGGTCGGGTTCAGGAGCTCCTCAAAGTGAACCCCACTGCAGTTCGTCTCCTGCTCCCGCCATCGTTAAATGTGCATCCCGTTTTCCATGTGTCCCAACTTAAGCCTGTCGTCTGCATTTATGGACGGCAAACTTGGCTCCCATACATATCAGTGTTGGAATTACTATCTAGACATGGAATAAGACAAATCACAAACCATTGCTAGTATTGTCAACCAATGCAGGACGAACCAGGGCCATTCTCGCCTTTTTTCTTTTGTTGTTAAAAAGTACAATTGTAACAGTTTGTGATCGATCTAAAACTTAGATGTGGGTGTTCCATTGAGATGGAAGACAGGCTGCAGACAAGATGGCGGACCTCCGCAAGACGCCCCTCCGCATTTCAGGCTATTTGTCCGCATCCGTGGTATTTGTGTCGTTTTTGCGTGTCGGCCTATATCTGCATTACGCATGTGGGCATTCGACTTGTGCCAGTAAAAACTTGAATACTTTACGCAACGGCAAGATACGATATATTGAGCATCTTTAAAATGTTTGTTGGCTTTTCCATGTGGTTCCAATGATGTAACGTCAAATGGCAATTGTTCCGTTGTTGTTGTTGCTGGTCATCGATATTCCATGTTCAAGGGCTAGTAAGAAACTAAAATGTCTCTAATTCTGGATTCTCATACTTTGTTTGTCATACGTGTCTATTGGTGATCATTTTATTGCGGCGGGTGGACAAAAAACCCCACTGCTGACAACACACTGGGTCACGTGCTTTTAAAAAAGGACACAAAGAGCACCTTTCGATGCTGAGGTCATGTGATTAACTGTGATTGGCACCCGCAGCGGACAAACACACTGCATACTGCTGCCACCACCTGGGTTCATATCATAATAGTATGGCCTAATATATAGCCAGCCAGACTCCCAGAGCTGTGTGTGTGTTGTTATGCTTAAGTTTGGGTGGGCAACCATACCTGCAAGAGGCCAGCATTTTGCCTGTAAAAGAGTCGATTGATTGGTATGTATTGGCAAGCGGTTACATTTCGATGAGCATGTATAATCACAATTCACGCACCCACATCCACTGCAGGTACTATTCATTTTGAATACTCGCATGCGGTCTGGAGGGGCGGGGCCACGTGTGAACGTTTTTACGTCAGGAAGAGTCAGTGTACGGCACCGCGCCATTTTAATCGAGCAACACAAGCGAATGGGACACACTTGCTGCGATCAAATGGACGAGTTGCTTCCCTAAATACGTTCAAATTGATACAACTTCACGCAACTGCGAGGACGGACACCTTTTTATTTGTTATTTGTATTTTTTATTTTGTCTCATATCTAACTCAGGCGGAGGAAACTGAATGGTTTGAGGTGAGACGCGGTTAATCCCGCACTGTAAGGCCCGTTCAGCGAGCGACGCTAACCTCCGTGTTAGCTTCTTAGCTAACTGTCGACGAGCACACAATGTCGCCGTAAACGACACTGCGCATGCGTTGTTTGTATCGAAAAGATGACGTATCACAAGTTACATTACAACAATGATTATCTTGCCGTCCGTCAACGTGTTCGCATTGTCCCGCACAATGTGTCCGGTGAGCGGTTGGCCGGTGGGATGCAGCGTGTCTCTTGGTTGTGCGTCGGTCTGTAGGGGGCGCACGACGACGACGAACCGTGTCACACATTAACCACATATTTAAACGCCACCCGCGTTGTGTCCGGATTTGTTTTAGGTAAAAGATGACGCAGTTTTTACCCCCGAACCTGCTGGCCCTCTTCGCGCCGCGGGATCCTATTCCGTTTTTGCCCCAGTTGGAGAAGCTCCCCCACGAGAAACACCACAACCAGCCCTACAGCGGCATCGCGCCCTTTATCAGGCACTTCGAGGTAAAATATGTTTCTAGGTGTATCGTTTCATTGCTGAAAACATCGCCACTGATGTTTTATATCATTCATGTGCGAATAGGACCCCAGAGATGCGCCTCCACCAACAAGGGCAGAAACTCGCGATGAGCGACTGGAGAGAAAGGTATTACTTCTTCAATGTTGTATGAAACCGCCCGAGTGAGGTTTATTGTGTGCAAGTCGAGCTGCCTAGTCAGAGCTTGCTGTTCTACCACAACACACTCTTCTCTTCTTACTACACCAAGTGTGCTCTGCTCTCTATGTACCATCATTGGTTACCTGTGTTACAGAGACGAGAAAAGATTGAGAGAAGACAAACGGTGGTGGAGACTGAACTCAAGCTTTGTAAGTTTGCATGCTGATGTCAGTGTTGTGCCGAAGGTACCCTGTTTGTATGTGTTATGCATGTTCTTATTCACCCACCTCTTCAGGGGATCCGCATAACGATCCAAATGCTCAGGGGGATGCGTTCAAGACGTTGTTTGTTGCGCGAGTGGTAAGTGTATTTGAAGCATTCTCTTGGGAATTCACATCCATTTTCATGTCCATACCAGAGATGTAAACCTTACTTTTCCTCCTTCAGAACTACGATACGACAGAGTCTAAGCTACGGCGCGAGTTTGAAGTTTACGGCCCTATCAAACGGGTAAGTTGGGAGAAATGTTTCAGACTTCATTAAGATTCTTGTTAAAGAGACCATATTATACCACCTTGGTAAGTGTGATTAGCTATCACTAGCAGTTTCAAAATTGTTATGTGGCTTTAATTGTGACGATGTGACTCCACAAGTGGAAGTGTCCACCCAGATGTATGCAGAACATACGTGACCCCAACTGGAGGTTTGGTCCTGATGTCTGCCATGGTCATTTTTCAGTTTTTTACAGATTATGAAAGTGTAAATTGTAAGCTTTCAAATGATTTGCCATGCATTGAAATCTGCAAATATTTGAAGAAGATATGCTTCTGTGAATGTTGGTACACCTGAAATCACTAAACAGCGAAAAACAGCTTTAAAGATTCAGAGCTGTTCACACCTCTCACAGCCAGGTAATGGGTGGTAACAATAGCTGGTTAACCCCAGCCCCAACCACTCCCCCACTGGACTAGCTGTCATTATGTCAGTGGTGGTCTGATGGGCTTTTCAATGACAATGTTGGCTAGTAAGCTTACTAAAAAGTAATACATTCAATTCACTAAAGGCAGCATTCATAATTCTAATCTATATGGTTATGCGCAATCCCCATGTATTCTATGAATAGTTCCAAAATGACAAACCATGATTCTACCAACAGACAATTACCCAATTTTTTTCACCGGTCGTTCTGTCTGAAACTGTAGAGCCCCTGTAGTTGGGAAGATGAATGTAAATAAACATAATCAAATTGGACGTTTCTATCGTCCGGACTACAGTAGGCCTCAGTGGGGCCCACTAGCTACTGAGTTAACCGTAGGTCAACAAGTTTTTATGTTCAAAACTTGCTAGCTTGCTGCTGTGCTAACGTTTATCAACAAAGCCAGCTGTGTTAGCTGTGTTAACGTTGGCTTGCGGCTAACGCGGCCTCTTTGTGTTGTGGAAACTAACATTAAATTTAGAGAATTCATGGAGATGTCGAGGAGATGAAAGTGGCAAATTGCTAAACATTTAATACAACCAATTACAGTCATAAGAAATGGAGGTCGGTCAGCTGAATGCCCTCCTGAACTCCCCTCAAACAGCTCCTTTTATCATCTTTCCTGGTTTCCTTATCCCGTCCACTTTACACTCTCCTCAACACATGTACATGCCTCTATGGAAATATACTTGTGAAGCTCCTCCTTCTGCGGTAACTCATAAACTAAAGTATTATTACAAAGAAAGATTAAACAAGCATATTCTAAAATGAAAACAGAAATGTGTATACTAAAATGAATACAGGAAATGATGACTCGACAAACCAAAACCCCACAATACTAATTGTGATATCACATATATAATATATTGAAATACAAATAGCAATGATGAATGAATTATGCTGATAAGTAAACAACTTAAAGAACTTGAATAAGACATGATGGTAAATAAGACTGTTAAACCTAACTTAAGAAACATAAGAATATTAAACCAACATATACTGAAATGAATACAGGAAATGATGAATATACTGTTTGTAAATCAAACCCCACAATACAAACTCTGGTATCACATACTGTATATAACATATTGAAATAAAAATAGCAATGATGAATGAACTACAAAATATATATATTGATAAGTAAACGACTTAAAACTAGAATAAGACATTAATGATAGTAAATAAGACTGTTAAAACTAACTAATAAGAACATAAGATTATTAAACCCAACATATATTGCAATGAATACAGGAATGTGAAAAAGTCTGCATCCCCCTGCCGCGACCAGCCATTAACATGTGAAGTCAAGGTAGGCTTATCAACCCAAGAGTCTCCGTTCTGTCTCAGGAGAACTTTGCTTATCAATAGATTCAATCTCTTTGAGGTGAATGTAGGAAGTGTTTTGTGAGATCATGGGTGGGGGTCAGTGGCTCCCCGGTGTCAGCCTCAGGAATCTCCTGCTGTGAATATAGTGGCCAAACAGTCATGTGAAAGTCTGTTGAGGGTTCGCTCTGCTGGAGAGGAGCCTATTGTAAATTACTCCTAACTTATATAAGTATTGTGTTTGCTTTATTTTTTAAATTTCACTTGTTCAAGATGCAATTATTCTATCTGAGAATTGCTACGTCATATGATAGCCAGGGATGTCCCTTATCGCCAATTGGCTGGAGGTGTAGCTATTTCCTTGGCCATTCAGGCTGTGAGTTGATTCTCGGTGCCTGACTGTCTGAGATTCACTTCTGAAACCTATTGTCTCCTATTTGCATATGACCATTTGCTTGTCTTAATCAATTCATCTATTCTGTTGGAGGTGTGTTCTTGTCATTGTTCTCTGTCCTCCTGAAGACCCACCATTCGAGACTTCCTCCTCCTTCCTATTTGACCCCCACCTCTCTGTCTCCTGCCCTCAATATACATGACCATCTGTCTGCCTCCCAATAACCCAATATTCTTACAAGATGTCGACTATGTTTTATAATAAAATTCTCCCATATTTGTTAGCTAGCATTGTTGCTAGTGCAAAGCTACAATTAACTCTAGACTAGCTAGCATTATGCTTGCCTACACAGCTAGATGATCACACAAATAAACAATAAATATTGAACTTACCCAACAACAAAGCAGAACGTTGCACGGCATACCACTGTTTGTTCTATGTTGTACTCTGTTCTGTGATGTTTTCGTTTGTTTTGCACTTTCTTCGACCGTTCAGTCATTGCTGTTGTTCTAACGTGGCCCATTATGTATCCCAAGATAAACATGTCCTTCTGATCTGGTGACAACGACGCTGAGTTCAGTCTGATTCTGCAGATCAACTTTGAACATAGTTTTTTGGTGCACGATTCGGCTGGTATACGCGACTTCTCTTTTCGAGTCTGCTGGCATTTGCAATCAAAGCTTTCTATCTTCTTTGTTAAGTTTGTTAATAGCAAGGGCAACTGGAGAATATGAAGCGTCCGCCACAGTACCGTGGTCACACTTGTAAACAAAGCCACGCTGGTTTATTTATGGGTGGTGGCTCAACCGAAACTAGCCAATGAAACGGAATATTTTAATAAACGCCATCCCTATCACGCCCCCAAACCAGACCTGAAATGAACATAAACTTGCCTACTTTGACGACAAAGTATGACTATTTAGTGGTCTTAAAACCCTTGTTTGTTAAATTGAGTGGCTACTTCGCAACTTCAATTTTCATAATATGGAAGAAAAAAAAGAAACTTAAAAAAATTAAGGATTTTGCCCCCTAGCGCATTTTGAGAAATGCCGACGGTCACATATTGGTTTAACAGTTTGTGCAGTCCACTGGATAGGCTGGTAGTCTGATCTGGTCAGCATACATGTAGGTGCACTCTGTGATGCCACTTCATCACAATGACCACTCTAGTCACATGACAATTATGAAACTCTTTGTAATGGCTAATCAGTCATACCTGGTGGTATAATAGAAGCCCGTTATTGCCAATGATTCTTGGGTACTCACATTGACGAGTGGTTGTTTGTGTTTGTCCCTTTCAGATCTACATAGTGTATAACAAGAGGACTGGGAAGCCGCGTGGTTACGCTTTCATTGAATACGAACATGAACGAGACATGCACTGTAAGTACCCTCTTAAATCACTAATCCTCAAACCACCCCAAACAATACTTGGAGTTACAAGCAAGACATGCAATTACAGCATTTAATTAGAATCGGTTAACTGTTATGCAGACATACACTTATGCTAGACTGCTTATCGATGTCTTTGTCATTTCGACAACTTTGAAGTGGTTTCTGATTTCTGGTTTACTTGCCCTTTGCAAGTGTCAACTATTGGAGCCAATGTACACATAAAACGCAAAGTACACATAAAATACTTTGAAGTACATTTAGCGTTCTGAAAGTTGATGGAGATGTGATGGCGGTGTGACGTGTGTGGTTTTTGAGCTGACTAATAGCCGTGTGATTTTTCATGGGGGGTGGGGGTAATGCGCTGAAATATTCCCACCTTTTGTGGTAATTTCAGTCAATGCTAAATATCCTGGGACTGTTCCCGACTGAGTTTCCGTAAGCCTGAACATCCTTGCCTGTTGTAGGGCAGGTTCTTTGAGTTGTTATGCCTTGTTGCTCTGGAAGAACAGGTCTTCTGGTCGGAACCCCAATGGTAAGCCCAAGGTTAAACTGGTTAGCAAGCACTAAAACATTTTGTGTCTAAGAATAGTGGGGGCACATGTCTGTTTGAACTTATCAATGGTTTTTGGGGTTTTTTTTGCAGTGGTTTTCAACCCTGGTCATGTTGAGTTAAGTTCTCTTATCTATCTATCCATTGCTAACCCAGTCTTGTCTCCTGAGGCCATAGTCGGCTGGAATGTATGTAATTGACCCAATGTGCCAGCCACCCCCAGCGGGTGGTTGTCAACAAAATACAGATTCTGTTGGATATTCAATAGCCGTGGGTAACTAGGCTCTGCAGGACCAGCGTTGTCATACCTGTGGTTAATGATCTCGGTAAGGGGTGGACTTGGAAGGGGGATGTGGGACTCGTGCAGTGTATTAACTGTGTGTTGTTCTCATTGCCACTGCAGCCGCCAATCTGTGATGGCTATTGGCCAGAGCTGGCTTGCAGATGATGATGATGGTTATGATACATCTACACCCTACTACCACAGCTCAGTATATGGTTGGTATAATGGGTTTGTATGATGGGTAAGATTTCTTTCCACCCTCCATCCTACTTGGCACAAAGGAGCAGTGTTCAATGGTGATGGCACCTTTCTTTAATGCATGCTGGCGGCTCTTTGTCGTCAGCTAACGGCTGTAATAGCTTTCACCATTCAACGCACCCCTGGCCATTACTGTACGGACGGGTGCCCGATGATTTTGCCCTTTTGTGTTAAAGCCACCTCGAGTTAAAGCGTGCCAAACGCAACACTGGCACTGTAATGTAATTTTTATCTCTAGGTTTCGGACTAGATATTCGTTTGAAGCGCTGTTACGTCATACAGCAGGTATTCACCGATACTACGTGCCTATTCCTAAAGCCCAATTGAAGAATGTAAAGTCCAGTCTGCTTGTTCAAATAGTAACTACTATTTTACAGCCCGTAGTTATCGAACTGCCATTGTCTTGCCACAAAGCAGAGTGCATTTCTTTGTCAATATAGGGTGGGGGTAGAGTATTTTGCCTCTGATATATTATTGACTTCTATTGATCCAACAGTATTGTTGGTATCGCTGCTAATATAGCACGGCAATTGTTGTGCAATATTTTAAGTGAGACTGGAAAACTTCAAAATCGCTGGCCAAAAGTAACTTGCATCTGATTGTGAGCTGGCTTTAATAGAATAGGCTGATGAGGGGGCCTTATTGATAACATCTACATTGTCTACTCGTCCAGTGCTGCATCCAACAGAACACACAGGCATAGGGCAGACTCACAGTACAGCTTTATTCTAACTTCATCTGCATCAGATTACACTAGGCTGATTCACACTACATCCAGCTTTCACAAGTTTATGCACTATCATGGATGAGGTTCATGAATCATGAATTTAAGCACATCTTCTAAACAACTTAGAAAGCTAGAATAATTTCCTTTCCAAAGGCACAGTTACACGAATGTCCTGGGCCACTCAAGAAAAGGCACCTCCTAATTGGGTTGTTTAGTGTCTTCCCCTACATAGCAAGTTCCTGTGTGGTTGACAGGGTTTTGGTAAGACCCTTTCTTGGCTAGATTGGATGGCTGCCAGTTAAATTCAGTGTAATATAGAGGGATTGTGGTAAGGTCCCCATGTCATCTGGCTAGCTGTTGTGACAGTATCTGTGTTCTGGTTTTGCAGTGCCATTTGGTGGGGGGTACCGGTAAGGCCCTCTAGTTGTAAGTTACGGGGGTTGGTGGTAAGGCCCTCTAGTTGTAAGTTACGAGGGTTGCTGGTAAGGCCCTCTAGTTTTAAATTATGAGGGTTGGCGGTAAGGCCCTCTAGTTGTAAGTTATGAGGGTTGGCGGTAAGGCCCTCTGATTGGGTCTGGGGCACTGGTAAGGCCCATGAGGAAGATTGCTTCGGTTTGTTACTCTACTTGGACATTTCGCGAGCATAAAGCCCTGCCTCCCGGGGATCGTCGCCACAACATGCCAGTGTAGCAGCCGTCTGGATATCAGAGGTCTTCGGTCGTTAAAGATTCATCCCAAGACTGTAAGATAAGGTGGTGTGCTTTTTAAGGTTGGGAATGAGGACGACAAAAATGGCTCCAGACATTTTTTTTCATTCCATGTATATTTCATTTGGATGGATGGATTTGCAGAGTGGTAAGAGTGTGGTTTGTGTTGAGGGTTTGTTTGCCATGTGACCCTATAGTTCTGTCAAACTGCAGAATACAAAGGTAAATAGATCACTCCCTGGTGGTGGTAAGTGTCTTGTGCCAAGGATTAATATCCTCTATCATACTTGAAGGCATTGTGTTGATGTAGGTATAAAACTTGTTTGCTGTAGTCTGGCTGTTCTTGGTGGCATATGTAGAATCATTTCAGAAGTAGAAAAAAAAATTACTACAAAACATACGCTAGTGAAGACGATGTTGCTAGATATTGGCATGCATCAAAAATGTGTCATTAGGTAGATTACAGGTAAAGATACACCTTCAGGTTGTTATTATCAATCAGCCAGCAGGTTGGGTAGGTTAGATTGATATTAGTTGACAATTATTCATGCAATACCAGAAAAAATAGCATACCATAAAATCTTTTATATTGATTTTAGTTTTGCATAAAGTAACCCTCAAACTAAAATCATAACCTAAGCCTAGGAATGGCATATATTCCCATGCCAATTTTGACCCCATGGGTTTATTATCTTCTGCAACCGATCATGTTCACAGCTTCCATTAAAATGTTCCCAGCAATCAATTTGACGTGTCAGACTGGCTCTTTTAAGATTAGTTTTTAATGCCAGGCGTAAACAGGATATAAAGGCTAAACTGTAGAGTGGAAGCGTGGTATTGACAAAGTGCTGGTTAACACGATGTTGTTGAACGCTCGTGCGGTGGAAGGAGTTCTGTTCCCACTATCCTTCGTCTCTTGCCCAGCGAGCAGCCCTCTCGGCCTCCTGCTCCTGGTCAGTATAACCATGCACTCCTTGTTTCCTTACACGTGGTCACCCGTGGCATTCCCAACTCACTCCTGCTATCCCCCCCTCATCCCCTACCCCCACCCCGCACTCCAGCTGCCTACAAGCATGCAGACGGGAAGAAGATCGATGGCCGGAGGGTGCTGGTGGACGTGGAGCGGGGACGCACTGTGAAAGGATGGCACCCACGCAGACTAGGTTAGTTGCTGCTTTTTATATTGGATGTTCTTGCTTGCCTGTGAGTGGACCTCTACTCTGAATACCATGACCTTTTGATCCTGCCTTTTTTTGGTTCATATGGCGATGGGAAATGGATCAGTTAAAAAAGGGGGCAGATTAAATCCTGTAATTCTGTAAATGTACAGATCACTGCAATGCTGAAAAATGATCATGCTATTAGATTTGATCAGGCCTCAATTTGAGCACAAAGCCTGAATATACTTGCATTGACAAATGTTAACCTTTCCAAGGTGGGGGTCTTGGTGGCACAAGGAGAGGTGGCGTTGATGTCAACATCAAACACTCTGGCAGAGACGATGCGTCCCGCTACGATGAGCGCCCGATTGGAGGGTTAGTGGGCTTTGGGAACCACCCCCCTCCCCCACAGTGGTGACTCTGCAACAAAAAAAAACCAATCTCACTGTTCCTGATGAGTTAAGATTTGGCGTACCTTCTAACACTCCCCCCTTCATCTTTTAGGGACCGCCCCGAGCGTGCAGAACGCGGAGAACGAGACCGCGGCGAGCGACGAGAGCGCAGTCGGGAGCGCGTGGAGCGGGACAAGGACCGCGGCGAACGGCGCAGGTCCCGCTCCAGAGAGCGCCGCCGTCGCTCCCGCTCCCGGGACAGGGCTCCGGGGATGGGTGTGCCGGGAGCCACCACGCCCGGGGAGGAGCTGGGCGGAGGTAACCGTCGGCGAGACAGGGAAAGGGAGCGGGCGGCGGGCGCCGGTGGGGGCAGCCACAGCAGAGAGAGGAGCCGCGACAGGGAGAGGAAGAGGCGTAGCCGCAGCCGCGACCGCGGCAAGCGAGAGAGGGATCGGGGCAAGGGCACCGACGGGGAGGAGGCGGGCATGGGGCTCGGGGAGGGCATGGCGGGGGAGGGTGGCGAGAGGGGTCCAGAGGGGGAGCATGAGGGCGAGGATGGTGGAGAGGGGCCAGACGAGCGCAGCAGGGAGCGTGACCGGGGCGACCGCGACAGAGATCGCAGACGCAGCCACCGAGACAAGGGAGACCGGGACCGGGAGAGGCGCAGGGGGGACAGGGATAGAGACCGGGAGCACAAGCGGGATCGCGGCGACAGAGAGAGGGGCGGAGGAGAACGTCGGGAAGACAGGCACACCTCCATGCTGTCCCGTGACGACATGGGCCCCCAGGAAGACATGGGCAACGGAGGGGAGGAGGGTGAGGCCCCACCCCCCATGGAAGAGTACAGCCAGGACGGCATGGACCGCGAGTCCATGCAGTCTGGCGACGGCTATGGTGCCAATGAAAATGGCTACAAGATGGAGCCGCAAGGAGAAGAGTACTGAGAGGGTCACCGTTGTCTTTTTCAATAGTCATATGCATTTGTCAGTTGTGTGTGTGATTGATACTGTACTGAACTAACACCCACCCCAGCCGTTGGGAAGTGTAATTGGTTGTCCTTTGCGCTTCTTCAGGCCTGTATACATCGTTGGATTATTCTTTGTACAAGTTGGTATTTGATTTAGGAGCTACATTGGTTCACCAATTTAAGTAGCAGCAATGTTCATACCATGTCCAAGAAATCTGCCACCAAATGTTGGTACATTTTTCCGATTTCCCATAAGAAAAGATTCCACGGAAACTGAAATTACGGCCCATTAATAAATGGATAATAATGGAAGGACGATTCTATAATTTGCATACGTTGTATGGTGTTGCTTTTTTTGTTAACATTTTATCTGCTGATGCTGGAAAATTTCCATTGGATGTCCTAACTCAATTTGACTACAATGCTTCATATTTGCGAATTGTATATAAAAATCACCAAATGTAGAACTGCATGGCCATGAGTGAATTTCACTGCTTTTTTATAAGGTTAAAACGAGGAACTCGTCCTCCTCAAACGAATTCTTTTTTCTCCGAAAATAAACGTTTTTTAATGTAATACTGTTTGGTTTCCATTTTGTTGTGATGTATAATATTGTAAATGCTGAAGGTCGATCACAGTGAGTGACCGTCTATGGAAAACATATTTTCCGAATCAATTGCGTAGAGCGTTGCGTGGTGGAATCACTGGCGTTCGTCGTCTGCTAGTCTAGATCTTAAAAAAAGAAAAAACGTAGTTTGGCCCTATGCCCAATAGGTTTGTTTAGACATCGCCGTAGCGTATTTGGCAAAAAAAAAAATTAATCCTACCCCGGATTTACTAATCGCATCTAGTGGTCTTGAAATCGTCCACCCCCTTCACCGCAGTGTCGGACCAGGAGCTCACAATGATGTCATCCTATTATCACTCTGGAAAGGAAACTGACATGGCTACAATGTCAGAGCCGCTTTGCTTAGAAAGAGGTAACTTTCAATATACAATTGTGTTGTGAAAATGACGCCGATATGTGCTTCCAGACAGCCCGGGAGAGACCGACATGACGCCACGTCGCTCGCTGTCTCCAGTGGTTAGCGCGCCATAAACACTGCGGGCTTATTTACCTACGCGCACATGGTTTTCATTTGCATTCGTATGTTCGTGTAAACGGTGTGCACACCTTGCTGATGTGCACATTGTGTAAACGCTATGGTTATGCCTTATGTTTCAATTCACTTTCAATCTTTTGGCATGCTACGAGCTAGCTTCTCACAGCGATGTCGTGACTTTGTTTTATATATATATATATATATAGTGTGTGTTAAATATGCTTTAAACTACACACAAACCTCCATTCTCTAGTCGTTTTCAGTCATGAGAATATAACAATGGTCTTGATTACCCTAAGTTACATGTACAACGTAGAGGTTATACGGCAGCAGGTTTGAGCTGTAATATTTCTCAGTCTGGGTTAATGAGTATGGATCATTATGACATGTGGTCTCCTATATGACCCCGTGCTCTATACATGACTTACAGTATGCTAGATCCATCATGCCTCAGCTTAGCGTGGGTCAAATTATGTTTTGCTTGCACCTTGCCTATTCGTCTGTCCCTTTTCATTTTATACACAGGCTTTAGCTATGCCAGGCAATTTACCTCGACGATGGGTGCCATAATATTGGACTTTTATTTTGTCAATGTTGCACCACATTGACGACATCCAAACCTGGACTTTTGAATGTCCCTTTGAGTCGTCGTTTTTAGTCGCCACCAATTCAATGATGTGCTCCTGCGTCCTCTGCCTGTCATGTCAGATGTGTGCCGGGTGATCGAGCTCTTGGACCGGCTGCAGCGCAGCGGAGAGCTGCCCCCTCCCAAGCTGCAGGCCCTGCAGAGAGTCCTGCAGAGCAAGTTCTGCGCTGCCATTCGAGAGGTGAGAAATGATCTAGTATTGCGGGTAGCAATTGGCGTTCGTGGTTCGCAGACTGCATTTGAGACCTGTAATGTGCGTAAAGGCTCTTCATCACAACCTCGGAGGAGCTCGGTGAAGTTGGTTTGAAGTTTCCACAGAGGTTGACGAACAAATCTACCCAAAGATTCCAAGCGAGTTGGGCAGCACGAGATGAATGTATCAATGAGAGATTCTTCATGGAATATGTTGTGGTCAGAAAATATTGCTGCTATCTCAGATTAAATCGACAGTGTGGTCTCTTGGGCCATGGTTTCTGCACAAAAAGAGGCAAAATTAGACTTTTCTTCCTCAACCCCAAATCAACATGGAGGATGTACTCTACAATTGAAATGAAATCCAACTCTATGCATACCATTTATATTAGTTTGAACTAGTGGTGGGACTCGATTAAAAAAATTAATCTAATTAATTAGAGGCTTTGTAATTAATCGCATTTTAATCGCATATCAATATTTGACACGAGAAGCAACATTTTTCAATTCAAATGGATTTTGGTATACGAGTGAATCAATGAATAGACATATACATACGTTTAAGCAGCAAAATCCTGTTTATTTCAGCTGCACAGACCAACAGTTTAACGTAAAGTGCCATCTCTACCATCTAAAATGGTAACAACAAAATAACCGGTCGCGGTCTCTTCCGGTCCAAACGCGATCTCTTCCGGTCCGTCCATATTTGAGCCGCCAATTCGTCCACTGAGAAACGTTCCGTGGTGTTAGGAGTGCAAAAATAAAGTGCGATTAAAATGCGTAAATTATTTTAACGCGTTATTTTTTCTGTAATTAATTAGTCGTAATTAACGCGTTAAAGTCTCGCCCCTAGTTTTAACCCTAAAACTAAAAAAACCCATTAATACAGTTACCACCGTTATTCATAGCAAATATGACATGAAGCAAAAAGCACCGCCTTTTTTCTAACACATGACAGAAAATGACAGCAGACGGTTTTGTCTCTAGCTATTAGAAATGACAACAATTGTAATGTACTGACTTGGTTCTAAATGTAACCCAGACGTGATGTAAGAAAAGGCATTTAATACGGTATAATGTTTTAACCTTTTCCAGCAAGCCCTTCTCTCTTCTCTATGTGTAGGTATGTCCCCAGCAGGTAGTAGTTCATGACACTGTTTTAAGCACCTCTATCACTGTTTCCTTCCCCTTCTATTTCTTAACACTTAAGACGTAATTGCATTTGCAGATACCCAGGGAAAGGAGTGGCACGTTTTCATTGGGTCATTTCAAATGCAATTGCACTCCGGTACATATCAGTAGTCCGTTTAATGTCTCTGCAGCTTAACCCCCCCAAAGCCAACTCACTTGATCTAATCCCTGCCCTGCTGGTGACCAGAAGGACACTCCTCCCCCACAACCCCCCCCACCACCGCCAGGACTGCCACCCCTGTGGGGTGGCGGCATTATCAGAAGTTTCAGAGCCTTAATCAGAAACACTACCGTCTGTGTCTGCACCAGAGTAGTTCTACTACCTGCACTCATTAACCTGTTGACTAGCCTCTGCTCACTGGTATCTGTGGTCATGTACAATCTATATACCTTATTTTGTTTTATTTTTCTATTTAGAGGTAAGAGTGGGTCTACAATTGTTCCAAATGTACAACTGCAGAGCTGACACTACACAGTATTATCTGTTTATTATGAAGTGTTAGATTATGAGTTTTCTGCTTGCTATCTTTCAACAGACCTTTCAATCATTTATTTAGGGATTCTGATTTGCGGATTGAGAGTCAGGGCTTGATAAGAGTCCTATCTTGTTATCTCAATGAAATTATGTTAGCGCAAAAATAAAACACTGAAGTGTGTCATGTCTGTTAAAGTGTGCCACTTGGAGGAGATTAATCACCCATGAGAGCCAACAACCTGTAACCAACACACGACAGGCCTTTCTAACCTGCTTGTCCATAAACTCATGCCTCAAGTCTTATCAGTTCAACCAATTCCAACTATCTAAACATACACCCTTCTTCCTCCAGACCCCTCTTTGCAATCCCATAAAGACCCCTTATTTACTACTACTTTACCACTACTTTCTACTGCAGGTCTATGAACAGCTCTATGACACCTTAGACATCGTAGGAGGGCCAGAGGTCCGCGCACAGGCCACTGCAAAGGTATTTCTAACACAAGAGATGTTTTTTTTAACTTTTATTAATTTGGCAAATTGACAGCTGGTGCACATCGCCATTTTAGCAAAAGATGCAAATCAAAATTCTTCTGTAGTCTCTGGGCAGACTGCTAGTTAAACGGGCCCTATTATACCACCCGGTGTGAGCATGGTTACCCATTACATGCTGTTGATGCTGAGAATTGTCACATGGCTAAAATTGTCATTGTGACATCGTGACAACACAAGTGGGATAATTTTGAATGGCTTGTAATGGCTAACCATGCTCACACCTGCTAGTATGATAGGGCCCCTTTAAAACAGATAAAATCAATGCAGATGCAGTATTTTAACATTCATACTTCGCAAGTCCATGCTTTTTCGGCAGACCCAGTGACAAACAGCCTTGTCTTTCTCACTTTCAAGGATATGTTTATCATCTTCCATCCTTTTCTTTCTCAGGCCACAGTTGCGGCCTTCGCAGCCAGCGAGGGACACGCCCACCCACGGGTGGTGGAGCTCCCCAAGACCGAGGAGGGCCTGGGCTTCAACATCATGGGGGGCAAGGAGCAGAACTCTCCCATCTACATCTCCAGGGTCATCCCCGGCGGGGTGGCCGACCGGCAGGGGGGCTTGAAGAGGGGAGACCAGCTGCTGTCCGTTAACGGAGTGGTAAAATATATCTCCTCTTTCTATTACTATCTCAGTGTGTTTGAGAGCTGTAGATATATAGATAGATCGATAGTCTGGATTAAATGTGAGTTTTGACGAGTTAGTCACATGTAGGATTTGTTGTAAAATGTCTCATATGTGTTAACAACTGATGTTGTTGCTGTATTAGAAAATAATAAAGTTAATGATCCCAGGTCCAGAGAGTATCAAGTCCTTTTGAGTGGCTGCAGAGTCAGCTCCTGGCTGCACGCCATGGGACAAAGCCCGCATGTAGTTGCTGGGAGCTACCTGTGGACCTGTGTTCACCCTTAGCCAGGCATACGCTGTACGATTTGAGCCCGTTTTTTACCTGATTTTTGAGTCACGCGACTCAATTTAGAGTCGAGCCGATTTTCTACTTCGTTGGGCGTTGTTTGTCGTGCAGTGTACAAGGGGGAGCGAGGACCTACTGTATCTGGCCCAATCCGGTCGGTTCCGGCCTATTCGGCGGGCCTAAGATGGCCTTTATAGACAATTGTCGATCAAGAAACTTAATAGACAATTATAAATAGCCAGAATGGGGACAGGGTCCGGCGGGCCATTTTATTTACGTGCAGTGTGTGCACAGGTCGTGGCTTGAATTTTGGCTTTAAATCGCAGACGATTTACTCATACAGTAGGAGTTGGAATGAAACCCACGACCCAGGCATGACTCAAAACATTGTACAGTGTATGCCCGGCTTTAGAATACTTTCCATGCGCTCTCACAGCTCTCGCGCACCATAATCATCAGTGGAAGGTGATGGCCTTGCTACTTTCACCAGACTCTCTGGTGCCGAATGTTGCCGTCATCTTAAGCGATGAAATCAATTCCTCGTACATTGATTGTTTTCTGACATCGAGCGCTTATGAACGGCGAGTTGATGCAACGCCGATTGGAGGCAGTGTTTTAGGCGGAGCAAACATAACCAAATGAAATCAGCCAAGGTCAAGGTCAGAGGTCAGTGTGCCCTGTGTGGATGTTTCAGAGCGTGGAGGGCGAGCACCATGAGAAGGCGGTGGAGCTGCTGAAGGCAGCGCAGGGCTCGGTGAAGCTGGTAGTGCGCTACACACCCAAGGTGCTGGAGGAGATGGAGGCGCGCTTCGAGAAGATGAGGAGCGCCCGGCGCCGCCAGCAGCACACCAGCTACTCGTGAGGCGTCTGGTTTTGTTTTGTGTTGTTGTATTTGTGTTGCGCTTTACAGTTACCTCACCCATTCATACACCGACGGTGATGTCAACCATGCAATGTAACAACCAACACGTCAGGAGCAGTAAGGTGCTCAGGAACACCTCGATACTTAGCTAGGCGGAGCCCGGGGATTGAACCAGCAACCTTCCTGTTGCCAGACAACCGCTCTTACCTCCTGAGCTACTGCCGCCCGGATTGACATGCACATTTAGTTATTTCACATCTGTATCTTTTCATGCAGATGTTTCATGCATCATTTAAATTTTGTATATAGAAATGTAAGCGCCTGAAGTTTGACTCATGACACTGATATAATCAAGATCAATAATCTTGAATCTTGAAGTGTGCCGATTGCTTGCAGCCTTCTTGAGAAACACTCTTGTCACACTCGACACCATATTTCCTTGGGTCCTCAGCAATACCCCACAAGTGTGAAGTCGGATGAAAAGTTGTCGAGGAAATCGAAAGACATACATGCACATACATACTCAGAGATTCCTCTAATTATAGTTAGATATACTGTATTTGAAAATGTTATGAATTCAAAGGTGTTGCAAAATGTAATGGCTAAACATTATGGCAGTGATTTGCTTCCATACACATATTATAGGCTTTTATAGATCTTTATTAATTGATATTTTGTAAACTTTTTTTAATCTGTGGTTTTGTTTTAACATATGTTGTCTTTTGTCATTCTATTTTGGTTTGCATTATATGCAAACGAAAACTTTTTTATTGTTGTGTTTGTGTACTGTAAGTGTTACAGTAGACAATGCACACAGGTAGGCCTGCAGGTGTGACACGCCCTCCATTAATTTCTCCTGCTGCGTTTTTCCATCTCGAAACAGATCTCTGGAGTCGAGGGGTTAGCCACGCCCCCAGCGATGTTCAGCCCCACCCACCTGCTCGCCTCTCCCATCGGTGCCTAGACCTTAGCAAGAATGGGGATGAAAAAATACCAACAAAACAACAACAACCAAAGTAGCCAACCAAGACCTGTTAAACTATTTATATTGAGGAAGACGTTGCAGTTTGTAGGTGTCCCCTGTGTCCCCCTCTCTCTCTCCTAGCCTCCTACTTAGATCCCTTAAGGAGCTCCTTGTGTCGTTCAACTGCCAGTTCCTTCCTTCCTGTTGAATGGCTAGATCCTCTTCGAGGAAATGGATATATTCCTGTGTGCACGTGTGTGTGTGTGCATGTTTTTTGTGTGTGCATGTGTGTGTCTCTGTGTGTGTGTGTGTGTGTGTGTGTGTGTGTGTGTGTGTGTGTGTGTGTGCTATAGGGTGTGGTGTACTGGTGTTACATGATATTATGCTGTGCGGCAGCAGCCTTATTGTGAGTCTGTGAACTTATTATTAGTTTGTTTGTATAGCCACAACCTTTTTAGATTAACCCACTACACACAGGGCTAACCAGGAGCTGTATGGACTGATATATCTGATATTAGGAATTTGCATAAAGGGCAATTTAGGTATTTAAAATGTCATTATTTATTTATCTATGTATTTATTTATTGTTGTAATTGATTAATGGAATAAAGTATATCAAGACTGAACTCCAGTGAAGGCCTTTATTTTGTATTAATGTATTTTTAATGCTAAGTACATTCAATAGGGTTAATTGAGATTTGAATGATGGATGAAATCCTTGTGAACAATTGTGGATAGTTTGACTTCCATCCATATAAATCCATATGCATTGAGATACGTTATAACAAGTGTGCAAGTGTTAGCCTGCTGTTAGTGTTGCATAACAGACTATGTACATTTCTGCACGGACTGTGTGATCCCGACTAAGACCGTGCACTGCTTCCCCAACAACAAACCCTGGGTGACTAAAGACATCAAGGCGTCACTGAACAGAAAGAAGGCGGCCTTCAGGAGTGGAGACAAGGAGGAGATGAAGAAGGTGCAGAGAGAACTGAGGGAAAAGATCACAGAGGGCAAGGAGAGCTACAGAAGAAAGCTCGAGGGGAAGCTCCAACAGAAGAACCTCAGGGAGGTGTGGAGTGGCATGAGAACCATCACTGGCCAAGGAGCAAAGACCATCCAGGGGAGGGAGGGAAACCTGGATGAGGCCAACGAGTTAAACCTGTTCTTCAACAGGTTTGACGATATGGCTCCTCTCCACCCTCCGCGGGGTGGGACGGCCTCAGCCCCAGAGTGCTCAAGTTCTCCCCCCCCATCTCTCTTCTCCCCCCCCTTGCTCCTCTCTTCTCCTCCCTCTCCTCTCTCCAAGGCCAATCACCATCACGGCGGAGGATGTGAGATGTGAACTCAGCAGACTACGCCCAGGCAAGGCCGCAGGGCCGGACGGCCTCAGCCCCAGAGTGCTCAAGGTGTGCGCGACTCAGCTGTGCGGCGTCTTCCAGCACATCTTCAACCTGAGCCTAAGCACGACGACCGTCCCTGTCCTGTGGAAAACATCATGCCTGGTTCCTGTCCCCAAGAAGAGACACGCAAGCAGCCACAGTGGCTACAGACCGGTGGCCTTGACCTCACATGTGATGAAGTCACTGGAGAGGCTAGTCCTGAAGCACATCCGTGCAATAGTCGAACCATCACTGGACCCTCTGCAGTTCGCCTACCAGCCCCGTATTGGAGTGGAAGATGCCATCATCTACCTGCTGCACAGGGCTTATTCTCACCTTGAGGAGGCAGGCAGCATTGTGAGAGTCACATTCTTCAACTTCTCGAGCGCTTTCAACACCATAAAGCCTGCCCTGCTTGGGACTAAGCTACTGGACATGCAGGTGGACGCTCCACTAGTGGCATGGATTACCAACTACCTCACTGGTCTGCCACAGTATGTGAGGCTGCAGAGCAACACATCGGACACTATTGTGAGCAACACGGGAGCACCTCAGGGGACAGTCCTGTCTCCCTTCCTGTTCACACTCTACATCTCAGACTTCAGATACAGCTCACAGTCCTGCCACCTGCAGAAGTTTTCGGACGACTTGTGGGCTGTATCAGAAAGGGGCAGGAGTCCGAGTACAGGAGTGTGGTGGACGGTTTCGTGGAGTGGTGTGGACTGAATCACCTGCAACTCAACATCTCTAAGACGAAGGAGTTGGTGGTGGATTTCCGGAAGCAACCGACTCACCCGAAACCGGTCAGCATCAGGGGGACTGAGGTGGACATTGTTGAGGAATATAAGTACCTGGGGGTTCACATTGACAATAAAATGGACTGGACTAAAAACACAGAGGCCCTGTATAAGAAAGGTCAGAGTCGCCTGTATTTCCTACGGAGACTCAGATCTTTCAACGTCTGCAGGACCATGCTGCAGATGTTCTATCACTCTGGTGGGCAGCGTCATCTTCTACGCTGTTGTGTGCTGGGGCAGCAGGGTGAAGCCGACGCCAACAGACTCAACAAGCTCATCAGGAAAGCGGGTTCTGTCCTGGGAGTGGAATTGGAGTCTGTGGTAGTGGTCTCGGAGAGGAGGATGCTGGGTAAACTACTCAGTATTATGGACAACACCTCCCATCCCCTGCACGCCACACTGCTGGCACACCAGAGCACCTTCAGCCGTAGACTGAGATTACCGAGGTGCACGCCACAGGAGGTCCTTTCTACCTGTGGCCATCAAACTCTATAACTCCTCCCTATAACTCCCCCTACAAGACAATGAACACAGCAATATAATGTGCAATATTATCTCTCTACATCATGTGCAATTTCCCCATTTTTACGTGCAATATAACATGCAATATAACGTCATGTGCTATATTATTATTATTATTATCCTTCTGTCTAAATACTATCTATAACACTACCTCTCATCTCCTCTTATCATGTGCAATATTCCTAATTCTTAATGTTATGTCCAACTATATTTCACTTCAATCATGCCAAATTGTTTTTGCCGTCGAATATCTTATCATGCCTTCATACTTTTATATTTTAACTGTAAATGTGTAAATCCTTCAGTTTATTTGTTATCATTCTGTTTTATACTGTATTGCTATGTAACCTGGCACAAGAATTTCCTTCGGGATAAATAAAGTTCTATTCTATTCTATTCTATAAACTAATATGCTTTTCACACTACACTTAACCCCGGGTTAACTAACCCTGCTACGAAGCAGGGTTAGCACCGCAATTGCGGGGCCAAGAACACTAGTGTGAAATGATTGTGGGGTTAGAAGGTAACAGCGATATCAATGACTATCCATCCAATCACAGACCGCAACCTCACCTCATTTACATATTAATCGCACGCGCATCTGTGAAGGCGATCTTGAAATTAAAATTGAAATTAATTAATTTCTCTGTACTTAAAATAAAATCGAAAACCTCCTCATATACTCTTCTCTTCTCCAGTTTAATTGTTATTCTCTCTCGTCGATCTCTCGCTCTTCTTTGTGTGTTTTTAATCATCACAGCGGCGCCATCACAGCGGCGTGATGGCGTCATTTTGACAGCTAAGCCGGCTAAAATGTAAACAAAGGTCACGTGCTGGGCCGGGCCAATCATTTTCAATAACCCAGTAAATATGCAAATGAGCCTATAAATGTTACTTATTCAGGTGACACAAGTACACCAAATTAAAATGTAGACACAATCTCAATTTGTAGTTAAATAGGTACGATGGCAAACAAATGAAACTTTAATTAAACATTACTTATTTGACAAACACTGCAGGAGCAATTTGTACAGTACGTGCAGGAAAGATTGTAACCGACCCCTCTCACCCCGGACACAAACTGTTTGAAACACTTCCCTCTGGCAGGAGGCTGCGGTCCATCAGGACCAAAACCTCTCGCCACAAAAACAGTTTCTTCCTGTGGTAACCCGAGGGCAATAATGCACGCACTCTTGTAATTCAGTTTAGTGTTTTTACTGAAACCATGCTCACGGCATAACATCCTAAGTACCGGCGGGACATTCCGATACCGAGCGAACTCAAGGCCCCCCCCCCCCTGGCGGAGTACAGGTATAGGCACAAAGGTTCCGGGGTGCCGGATATAAATGAGTGCAACACTAATTCAGTCTATAACACTTCCCATCTGCAGTTAGCCTCATTAACAAGGCCCGGGATCCCCACTGACACAGACTCTTATCCCGCCTCCATAGACAGTACACATGACATTAACGCACAGCCCACACCCGTCCCATATTCTGAAACAATCATTTTGTATTGTAAATATCTCATCATTCTGTATTGTAAATATCCCATCATTCAGAAATCATTCTGTATTGTATATACCATTCATACTATTCTACTTTATTTTATATGTATGCCTCTATTTATGCGTCGTTTTTGCACTACTTGCTTTTTAATGCTTAACTCTTATCTATTATACTGTCTGTATGCACCAACAACCACAGCAAATTCCTCGTATGTGAAAACTACTTGGCGAATAAAGCAATTCTGATTCTGATTCTGATTCTGATTGAAGGGTCCGTTCTCCTTGGAGCAGTGTTTCAGCACCACGGACAGCCACCTGGTGTAATGCAGGCCAGAGACCACCAGAGAGCGATAGCTACTGGTGCTGCTTGGGAGAAGTTGGACCTTTCCCTACTCAAGCGGCAAGTCCCGCCCCCCCCTAGTTACTGTTGCTATGCCCCACAAGCTTTCCCACAGCTCTGCAGCATGTTACCAAAATGTCCACTGAACAACGCCCCCCTGCTGATGATTCTCTCTCAAGGATTCCTGACAATATCGCTGTATGTTATTTGCCAAATGCTGCTACTTTATCTAAGAGAGTTCTACAGAAAGGCCTGAACTATTTTACACAAGGATATATACATGACATTCGGATTTCGGACGGAGCAAGTGACAACATAAAACTTGATGCTGTTGGCGATCTATGCGGAAGACACAAACTCCTCACAAACTCCACATCCTACTGCTCATGTAAAGCAGGGTGAGTACGTTAGTGATGTGTTTACAATGAAAATAAGCCTAAGATCTGCTAACTACTAGCTACAATGGACTAATCACCTAGCTATGCTAATCACACGATGGTGCGGTAACAATCTGGTCCTAGCGAAAAACAACATTTCACTGCTCAATGTACCTGTACACTGAAATAGGTGACAAATAAATCTTTGAATTTTAACAAATTAGCTAGCTTTGTAGCTTTTTGTGTCGGCACTGCTGTAAATTGATGTGTGGAGTGTGTGGACCATTTGATTGTTACACTTGTGAATTTTCAGTGTACATCATAAAAACCACTGCGTTCAGTAATTGCCTTATCAGATACAGCACCTGTAAATAACTCAGACACAAAAATGACAGACCCACTTGGATCACAGCCAATCAATGCTTTGAGGGTTGTGCTTGACTTATAGTCACTATAAAGCTGACTCTGTAAAGCCAGTGCAGATGGCACCTGGGTCTTACATTCAGTACCATTAATAATGACTAAAGTAGAAGGAAATTATTTTCTAAAGTTTTCAGGCATGTTTTTAATAATAATGGACCTCATTCTCGAACGCAGTTAAGAAAAAGTTAAGAAGAAATTTCTTCTTAACTCCACTTACGAAGTTCCTGCGACAATTCTGGCATTCTTGAATGGTTTCTTATCTGGGATTGGTTCTTAGCTAAGAACAGGATTTAAGAACGCGGAAAAGCAGTCGTAGCGTCCTATTTGGAGTGCGCCCATGTTCTTAAGGGCTGAATTTGTGAGAAATCATTGGTGATTGCGTTCACATCAATTCTACAGACATCCTCGGATGTAAATGATTATAATAATGTAGCGGCCACGGGGGGGGCGTGGCCACCATACGGCCGCTAGATGACGTAAGGGGCCCCGAGGGATTATGGGAAGTTGTGTGTGTGTCACGTGTGGTGGCCTTGCGGTTGAGTTACTGCAGGAGTTCGAGTGATGCAAGTGTTCTCTGTTCTTGGTAGAATAAAAGGTTAATTATATTCCGCGTCCGCCTCCTCTCTGCCTGCTCCTCCGCGGTGTTCGTTACATTGGTGTCAGAAGTGGGATTGGAAAAAAAAATGGACAGCGAACTCCGCGATATTGAGGACGCTATTCGGGAGATGGAGCGACGGGTGTATTTCCCAGTTACACCAGGTGGCGCCAGCACGCCAGGGCCGCGTGCGACGAGGGAGAAGCAGCTTCGGGGGCCACTCGGTGGCAGCCTACGGGAGGCCGTCCGTCACCCAGTGACCGGGGTGGATACTCCAGCGCCGATGCCTGCCATGCCGAGTTGCAGCCAGGGGATGCTGGTAACCTCCCCATTAACGGAACATGACCCACCGGCCAGCTCCCCGCCCGCCCTGGGGTCATACAGAAGCGCAGTAAAGCTCCCACGATATGGCGGAACCACACCATTGGGGCCGTACCTTGCCCAAGTGCGGATGGCGGTGCAGTTTGGCCGGTGGGGGGACGAGGAGGCGGCAGTTCACCTGGCCTTGGCGTTGGAAGGGCCGGCGGCGCAGGTCCTGTTAGACCTCCCCCCAGTGGACCGGGGTAGCTTCACGGCCCTCACCGCCGCGTTGGAGAGACGATTTGGTCAGCGCCTCTCCGCCGAAGGAAACCGGGAGGAGCTGATGAACTGTTATCGGCGGGAGGGGGAGCGTCTGGGAGCACTGGCTGCCGACGTGCGCCTCCACACCCAACGTGGATATCCCCGTTTCAGTCCAGCTGACCAAGAGGACCTCGCCCTCCACGTTTTCCTGCGTGCGTTATTGCCGGAGAGCCTGCGGCAGCATGTGCGGCTTGCTGCCCCCCGGTCGCTGGACGATGCGCTACAGGAGGCGGAGCGAGCAGAGGCCATTTTTATGACCAGAGCCACCCCCCGACGTGGACTCGCTACCTCCCCACGTGTCCGGGTGACAGACCATGAACTGCGAGAGGAGGATGACAACGAGGTCTGTCGGGTGTCACCCCAAACTCCCACACTGCCAGGAAGATCACTGCGGGATCCCACCCGTTGTCATCGCTGCGGTGAGGTTGGTCACCTCGCTCGGGACTGTCTGGCACCCGCACCCAAGCCTCGCTCCTGGCTGCCGTCGGGAAACGGGCGGGGGGCGGACCAGCGAGGGGAACCCTGCTCCCAAACCCAACTCCCCTTCAAGGCCGATGCACCCTGGTAGGCCGCCTGGGCCACACCAAAGGGCTCTTCGTGGACTGTGAGCTAGATGGCCAGGCGTGCCGAGCTCTGGTGGACACCGGGTCCAACATTACCCTCGTCCGCCCGGGGGTCCTGCAGGGCACCAAGGGGGTGCTTGCCGCAGCGTGGACCCCTACTGCAGTCCAGATGAGGACGGTGACGGGGGAGCGGGCCAGCATGGAGGGCACGAAGGCGGTGCACATCCGCATGGGGGACCAGGAGATGGTGCAGGAGGTCTGGCTAGCCCACATCCAGGACCCGTGCATCATCGGCCTGGACCTGTTGGACCGTTGGGGGGCCCGGATCGATGTGTCCCGAGCCAGGCTCACCATTGGCGCAGAGACCTTTGTGCTCCACACCGGCCTGGGAGAGGGAGCTCGGCAGAACTGCCAGACGGTTGCAGCCCCACCGTCCATGGCAGCCGCCAGGGGGTCCGCGACGGCAACCGCCAGAAGTCGTCTACGCCAGCCGCCGGGGGGTCGTCCACGCCAGCCGCCGGTGAGTCGTCCACGCCAGCCGCCGGGGGGTCGTCTACGCCAGCCGCCGGTGAGTCGTCCACGCCAGCCGCCGGGGGGGCATCTACGCCAGCCACCAGGGGGTCGTCTACGCCAGCAGTTGGGCATGCCACCATGCTGCCCGCCTTTTCTCCCTCGACCGAGACCTGTCGGGCTGTCCAGGAGCTGTGGAAACGGAGCTGTGAGGGGCTCGATGATCACCAGCGCCAGGAGCTGAAGAAGCTCCTGGATGACAACGTAGACCTCTATGCTGCCAATGACGAGGATTGCACGCGGACAAGGTTGGTCCAGCATTCCATCGACACCAGATCGTCGCCACCCATCCGCCTGCGGCCTCACCGTCTACCCCTTGCTAAGCGGCAGGTGGCGGAGGAGAAGATCCGGGAGATGGCGGCTGCAGGGGTCATCGAGCCATCCGACAGCCCGTGGGCAGCACCGGCCGTCCTGGTGAAGAAGAAAGATGACAGCTGGAGGTTCTGCGTGGACTACCGCCGACTCAACGCTGTCACCACCAAGGACTCCTACCCCCTGCCCCGCATTGACGACGCCCTGGACTACATCACAGGCTCCGGTTGGTTCAGCTCCTTGGACATGCGCAGCGGCTATTGGCAGGTCGAAGTGGCCCCAGAGGCCCGGCCAAAGACTGCATTTACGATTGGGCAGGGGTTGTGGCAGTTCAGGGTCATGCCATTTGGTCTCTGCAACGCACCTGCCACATTCGAGAGACTGATGGAGCGGGTGTTGGCAGCTGTCCCACGTGACCGATGTGTCGTGTACCTGGACGACCTATTGGTGCACGCCAGCAGCTTCGAAGGGGCAATGGCTAACCTGCAAGAGGTTTTCACCGCTATCCGGGGGGCCGGGTTGCGACTCAACCCAAAGAAGTGCCACCTGCTCCGTAGAAAGACCCTGTTCCTGGGACATGTGGTCAGTGCACAGGGGGTGGCCACTGATCCAGCGAAGGTGGCTGCAGTCAGGGAGTGGCCAACACCATCCACCATCGGTGAGCTGCGGAGTTTTCTGGGGCTGGCCTCCTACTACCGTCGATTTGTGCAGGATTTTGCCACCATTGCCAGCCCCCTGCACCGTCTCACCGACAAGGGCCGCATTTTCGCCTGGAATAGCGCGTGCGACGCAGCCTTCAACCAGCTCCGGGCCGCCCTGGTTGCGGCTCCCGTGCTGGCCTATCCAGAGGTCCAGCAGGCCTTCATTGTGGACACCGACGCTAGTAACGTGGGGGTAGGGGCTGTCCTGTCCCAGAGACGAGGGGACAGGGAGCAGGTGGTGGCCTACTACAGCCGGGCCCTGAACCAGGCAGAGAGGAACTACTGCGTGACCAGGCGGGAGCTGCTGGCTATGGTCCGGGCATTGCAGCACTTCCGACCCTACCTGCATGGGAGCAGGTTCCTCCTGCGCACCGACCACGCCTCGCTCACCTGGCTCCTGAACTTCCGGAATCCGGAGGGCCAGGTGGCCCGGTGGCTGGAGGCACTGCAGGAGTATGATTTTGAGGTACAGCACCGGCCGGGGCGTCAGCATGGCAACGCCGATGCTCTTTCCCGGCGTCCTTGTGCGGCGATGGAGTGCCGGTACTGTCAGCGACTGGAGGAGCGGGGCCAGGGGTTGCCGTTGGTGGCAGCTGTTCAAACCGGCAGCGGCGACGGGTGGCTGCCGCTATCCAGTCGGGAGCTGCGGCAACACCAGGCTGCAGATGCTGTGTTGGGACGAGTGCGAGGCTGGCTGGAGGAGGGTCGTCAACCATCGTGGACGGAAGTGTCTGCTGCGGGGCCAGAGGTGAAAGCCTACCATGCGCAGTGGGGCAACCTCGAGCTCCACGACGGGGTGGCACACCGACGGTGGCAGGCTCCTGGGCAGGGAACCGACCTTCTCCAATTGCTGGTGCCTCAGTTGCTCCGCCCCCAGGTCCTCCAGTTGGTCCATGGGGCTGCGGGGGCGGGGCATTTTGGGAATTCTAAGACCCTGCACCGTCTCCGTGGGCGGTTCTACTGGCCTGGGTGTCGACAGGACGTGGAGCTGCATGTCCACTGCTGTGACCTCTGCACCGCCAAGAAGGGGCCTACCCAGCGGTCTCACGCCCCCTTGCAGCAGTACTTGGTGGGGGCCCCGATGGAACGTGTGGGGGTGGACATCCTTGGACCTTTCCCCACCACTGACACCGGCAACCGCTACGTGCTCGTGGCCATGGACTACTTCACCAAATGGCCGGAGGCGTACGCGGTGCCGGATCAGACGGCAGCTACCACCGCCGAGAGACTGGTGGAGGAGATGTTCGCTCGGTTCGGGGTCCCTGCAGAGCTCCACAGCGACCAGGGCCGGAACTTTGAGTCCCAGGTGTTTGGCGAGGTGTGCAGGCGACTGGGGGTGAGCAAGACGAGGACCACGCCATTGCACCCCAGAGTGATGGGTTGGTTGAGCGTTTCAACCGCACCCTGGCAACTCAGTTAGCCATTCTCACCAGCCACCACCAGCGGGACTGGGACCGCCACCTGCCTCTCGTCTTGTGGTCCTACCGGACTGCGGTACAGGAATCCAGCCGCTGTACGCCTGCTGCGCTCATGCTCGGGCGGGAACTCCGAACACCTGTGGACCTGGTGTTCGGCGCCCCGCCCGAGCCGGAGATTGCTGGGGGCGCGGAGCTGGACTACTACCGTCGGCTGACGGACCGCCTGAGGGTGGTCCACGAGTACACCCGCCAGGCCCAGGCCAGCTCAGGGGTGCGGCAGAAGCGGGCCTATGACACCCACTGTCGGGGGCAAGCCTTTGCGGTTGGGGACAAGGTGTGGGTGTACTGTCCTACTCGCACCAAAGGCGTGTCCCCCAAGCTGCGCAGCCACTGGCGCGGGCCGGCCGAAATCGTGGGGCAGATCACAGAGGTGGTGTACCGGGTGCGGATGCCTGGACGGGGTCGGATGGTGGTGCTGCACCGGGACAGACTTGCACCATACCGCCCCCTTGCTCCGCTTGCTGTGGAGAAAGGGGGCCGCGGCAGCCCACCATGCCCCGACCAGCCCTGTCCTCCTAGGAGCCCCGGACGGGCTGTTCGACACCGACGGCAGCCCGAATACCTGCGGGATTTTGTTTTGGGTGATGGGGTTGTCGGGGACGACTAACCCCTCAAGAGGGGGCTATGTAGCGGCCAGGGGGGGGGGCGTGGCCACCATACGGCCGCTAGATGACGTAAGGGGCCCCGAGGGATTATGGGAAGTTGTGTGTGTGTCACGTGTGGTGGCCATGCGGTTGAGTTACTGCAGGAGTTCGAGTGATGCAAGTGTTCTCTGTTCTTGGTAGAATAAAAGGTTAATTATATTCCGCGTCCGCCTCCTCTCTGCCTGCTCCTCCGCGGTGTTCGTTACAATAATAATAAATACGAGAATATTTGTATCATTAACAATTACGTTTCACATGCATAATTCAATTCAATTCAATTCAATTCAATTGTATTTGTATAGCCCTGAATCACAAGACAGTCTCAAAGGGCTTTACAGGCCAGATTGTTATGGGCCAAACGTGATTTATGACAACCCCCTAGCCCCGCCCCCCTAGCCCAAGAAACGACTCCCTTAATTAACAAGGAAGAAATCTCGAGGAGGAACCTCAGAGTGGGGGATCCCTCCTTCCAGGGATGGTTCAGAGTGCAATGGGTGTCATACGGGCATTTGAAAACGGGTAACAAAGCATGACAAAATGCAAATGACAAGCATAGTCATGATTCTACGAGGCATCGTGATGTCCTAAAATAAATAAAAGCACGACACGAACACTGCAAATGGCAGTGAATAAATAAATAAGCACTAAACTCAATCGCGTGGATATAGCCATAGGGCATAATCTACATTCTGTGAATGAACATGTGAATATCCATAACTAAAATATATCATATGGGCCTACATACTATACATACTATACATAATATACATAATATACATAGGGCCCAAGGACGTATTGTTGTTTTGGACATTGGTGGACATCACAGATATTGCACCAAGGATGCGCAATTACGCTCCCGTGAGGCGCGCGTCGGGCTCCGAGTCAGCGTTAATTCGCGGTTCTGATGAGAGGGGGGGGGGCTCCGTTAATTCGCGGTTCTGATGGGGAGGGGGGGGGGGGATATCGCTGGATATTGGTGGGGACATGTCCCCAGCGTCCCCACTAAATTCTACGCCCATGATAGGGCCTATCAAGATCCACAAGTAGCCTACTCATGTATTTAACTCAACTGTACAATTGAATCTGCTCTCAGCCGTCTTGTTCTCTATTGTTATTTTTCATTGTTGGTTCTATTTTCTTTACCTTGCTTAGTGTGTACATTGTAAGAGCCAGTGGAGAAACATTCCACTGCTCATCTTACTGGTATGATGTTGCATGTGACACGTGACTGCGTTTGGCCGGTGCACCATCGGTTTTCACTTTCCGCTTTGGCATTATTCTGTGTGCACACGGTCCTGTTGTTGCCCTTATAAGGAGCTGGCGGGGCGTGTCTGTATGCTAATTAAGGTGTAGAGCATGCGCGTTCCATTTAAGAAGGAGTGGCATTCCTCATCGGGGCGCGCAGCTAAGAACACTTTGGCGGTTTAAGAACACAACACGTTCATGAATCCGGTGGACAGATTTCTCAAGTTTGTTCTTACGAAGTTCGTAAGAAGATATTTAAGAAGACACTTAAGAAAATGTTCGAGAATGAAGTCCAATGTCTCTATGAGGCCATATGCCAGTTGTCCAAATTTAAAATCCATAAGCTCTATCCATGTATTAAAAACAAGTCCTGCAGACTGCATGGATACTCTAAATCTGTAATCTCTCTGGATATCTCTGGTCATTATTGCACGTTCCCCAAGCGCATCTAAGAACCATGGACCTCATTCACGAACATTTTCTTAAGTGTCTTCTTAAATATCTTCTTACGAACTTCGTAAGAACAAACTTAAGAAATCTGCCCGCCGGATTCATGAACGCGGGGAAATGTGTTCTTAAACCGCCAAAGTGTTCTCAGCTGCGCGCCCCCGATGAGGAATGCCACTCATTCTCAAATAGAACGCGTGTGCTCGTACACCGGAATTAGCATACAGACACGCCCCGCCAGCTCCTTATAAGGGCAACAACAGCACCGTGTGCACACAGAATCATGCCAAAGTGAAAAGTGAAAACCGATGGTGCCAAACGCATGCATAACTTCACCGGTGCAGAGGTGGAGGTACTCCTGCTGGGAGTCCAACGGAGGCATCACGTACTATTTAATAGTGTAAATACGGGGTACAAGGCCACCAATAAAAAAGAGGCATGGAACCAGATAGCAGGTGAGGTGAACATGGTGTCAGGAGAGGGGCGCACATCGGCGGAGGTGAAAAAGAAATGGGCTGATGTCAAATCAGAGGCCAAGAAAAGAAGAGAGATGCTGGCCACTGGAGGAGGAACAGCGGGCTCAGGGTTGTCTGAGGTGGACCAGCGCATCGCGGCCATCATGGGCACCACAGCAGTTGCCCGTGTGCCAGGTGCTGAGGATATGGACACAGACCAGGGGTACCATCTCCTATCCTCAGCAGCCGCGGCCCCAACACCTGACCCATCTTCCCTGTTGATTTTGCCAGATTCTGAAACGAACGGTAAGCGTGTCTCCCACAATGGATATCCAATTAAAACATGTGCCATTGCAGTGCGCCAAGCATTGCATGATCCCAACCCCCACAAATGAATCACCCACTCATTCATTCACAGATGAAACTGATTTTGAGGCAGAACCAGCCCAGCCGTCCGCCAGCGCTGCCCCACCAGCCCAGCCGTCCGCCAGCGCTGCCCCACCAGCCCAGCCATCCGCCAGCGCTGCCCCACCAGCCCAGCCGTCCACCAGCGCTGCCATGCGTGCACACATAGTAACCCAGGCGGTGCTGGACAGCCAGCTGAGAATCGCCAACAGCCAGGAGAGAATCACGGGGCGCTGGAAGCGCTTGCGGCAACGCTGGCGAAAATGAACGACACCCTCACCCAAATAAACACAAAGATGCCCTGACACCCTTGTTTGAGTATTACTGACGTGATGTGTTTAGTTCCTGAGATAAACTGTATCAAAGAATAGTGACAGTCAAATGAATGTTGAAAGGCTTTATTTGGCCTACATCCGTGCTACCAATTGTTCGCAGACTTTGACAGCGGGTCTGTTGTCCGGGCCCAGGAATGGGTCAGGACGCACATCCTGGTGAGGTGGTTGGTGAGGTGGCTGGAGGGCTCGTGGTACACCACTTTTCATGGCGATGTGCAGGACGCAGCAGGCCATGATCATCCTACACACCTGAAACGAAGAGAAAATGGCCACAATTAATAACATGCTACAAATGATTGTATTAGGCTGAGGTGTGCACTCTAATGTTGTAGCACGAATGAATACAATTTCTCAGCTGTTGCCTTCATATACACCTTCTCCGGTTTGTACAGCAGCTTGCCACCTGCTGCGTCCAAACACATCCAGCGCCTCTTCATGCTGCGCTCGACGGTGGAAACGGTACGCGCGTGGCTCTCATTGTAGGCCACCTCCTGCTCCGTCTGAGGGTTGGTGAGTGGGGTCATCAACCAGGGGGCCAGCGCTCCCTCTACTTTATATCTCTCTAGATGGATAGATTTGTTCTGCGTCAAGTAACTAAAAGATGCCTTCAACAGGCACACACGAATGATACACAACATACTGTACACACACGCATGCACATACACTCACTCACACACACACACACACACACACACACACACACACACACACACACACACACACACACATACACATACACATACAAGCAGACAGGCCAGATGTAAACACAATTTGACTCAAAATCAACTCAGCATGAATCACAACATCAATATAACCTTCACTGCAACACCAATGAGGTCACACTGCTCACATTCTCATGACTAATCCAATCCCCTGCATTGTTTTTGGATGAAAACGTGACACACAAACAAAATATTTCAATGCCACTGCTAGCAAACTAAAGTGATAACATGCAGGAGCGACTCGCATGCTATAGCTATCGTGAAGGAAGTTGATGTGTACATATTTGCTTTGTATGTATAATTAGCCTAGAAGTTTAGTGTGAAGACATAGATGTAGGATTTTAACCATTTTATTGTATTTTATTGTATTTGTGTTACTCACTCTTGTGTTTTAATGGTGGAAAGGAACCGATTCTGAGCTGTGATCTTTTATGTCCTTTTTGTTGTGTGCTGAGGAAATAACAACGCTGCACACTTATAATTAGAAGAAAAACAGGACGAAAATGTATATTATCTTCAAGTTAAAAAAAATGGGACAGCTATTTATTTGTTTGAAACCACTAGAACAAAAAAAAGCACTTGAATATTGAGATGGTCCAATTAAACATGTCAGATCAAATGTTTTGGCCATTTTCTTTTCTTTAGCTTACCTGCTTTACCTGTGGCTCTCCAGTGCTAAGGTGAAGCTCCAGAACACCACACTGCTCCCACCAGTGGGTTTCCTGGACCCCGGCTTCATTGGTTTCTGTTGGAGGCACACATGAATGGACACATGTCCATACTTAATAGCAGCTAAGCTAAAATGCAGCCTGGTATTAACTTGAAATCTGGACTAGATCATCCTATTCCTGGCATTAACGTAAGCATTATCATGCTTGATTGATACGTTGAATGATCTAAGAAACATGGAGTCTCCTAAGGTTTTGTTGTGCTTGTGTGTGTTTCAGCCTTTTGCCCTTGGCCTAAAATATGCAGATCCAAAGTAAACGCAGTGTTTCTATCGACCACATTTTTATACTCGTAAAAGTCTTGGAGTAGTGAGGAATCACAGAATAGAATGGGATCATATTTTCTGTCTGTCACATCAAGAATGTCAGTGCTGTATTTGTCGAGTGATTTTTGTTTTAAGTTGATTTTCTTGCATTTTAAATGTTTGGAATGGTCAATGAAGTATTAATTACAGTACATCCCATTTCAGTTGGCTTCAACCAAGCAATTTGTTGTTGTGTTTTATCATGAATAAAATCTGTGGCTCTACAATACAAAACTCAACCAGAGAGAGACACGTTTCTGTGAGTCTGGTGATTTATATGAGTATGTTCTGCAACATATGTCATTTCTTGATGTGGTTTTCAGTAGTAAGTACATAGGCCTACAAAACATTCACAACTGGCCTCTTGATGAGCTAAATAAATGTATTTTACAAAATAAACTATGTATGTAACTATGTAACTGTGTGTGATTATTTTATTCTTTCACTATTTTGAATTATTCTGAACTTGATGGTTTAGACCAGGGGTTTTCAACCGGGGGTCCGCGGGCCCCTGGTGGTCCGCGACGGCATTGCAGGGGGTCCGCGACACGAGCCTATGTTGATCAGTTCACCATTGATTTTTTTACATTTTATAAATTCGCTTTTATATTTCAACACATTTCCAGATTACTCTTGAATATCGTGAAAAATATCTAAAATAAGAAAAACATGTTTAAAATAATATAAAGGAGATTCACGCTGACAGAATGTAGCCTTGCACCTATCCAGTCTATGGTAGCCTGTGATTTGCTGATGTTAATGCATTGCGTCCCTAACGTCACGTCATACGCATGTTATTCAGAACGTACAGTCAGTTGACAAGCATCTGCAGTTAAGCATAGCCTACGTGTACACCAAAAGTAATACTTTTGGTGAACGATGACGATGCAGCAGTAGGGTCAAGTCTGACGGCTGTGGAAGAGGATCAGCTGATTGAGATGTCCACAGACTCTGTCAGGAGGCATATGTATGACACACAGCCCATTGTTAAGTTCTGGATGAGTTGCCAGACAGAATTTCCAGAGCTTGCTGCCAAAGCAATGAGGTGTCTTTTGCCCTTTCCAACTACCTACCTGTGTGAGAGCGGTGTTTCTACACTGGCGTACTTGAAGAATAAGTACAGGGCAAGGCTTGAACCAGAGAATGATATGAGACTGTCGCTGTCTACCATTTCGCCACGAATAGACAGGCTGTGTGGACTTCACCATGCCATCACACTGACAGGTCTCCCCTCTCTCCACACACACACACACACACACACACACACACACACACACACACACACACACACACACACACACACACACACACACACACACACACACACACACACACACACACGCTGTTAAGTAGAAGTACTATACCCCCCCCAACACTAGCAGTAGGTGGGATTTGCTGCTGGTGATCATGAGGTTCAACTTGAGTCGGCCTCAATTGTTTGTGTGATATTGTATGATAATCATTTGTGACATATTCTGCATTACTTTGTCATCTTCCCTCTTCAGTAGTAGCCCCAGTTTATGTTGATTGTTATTGATCACCGTTACTCCATCAGTTATATTTGAACGTTTTCTCAACATGTCAGCTACATGTCAGCTACATGTCTGTACATTTAAGTCATGAACGTTATATATTGATGTACATGTGGTTAAGTCTGAGATGCAGTACAACTACAAACTGCAATTTCATTTAGTTTTCAATTCTGTAGCACTGAAAAACAACCGTTTTTGTTGTTTGTTACACAGTGGGAATATGTTTATCTAGATTTGTTTGAGGTTTTTAAATATAACCAACATGGAAAACCAAATGTTAAAGCTTCCTTCTATCCGCAGGCACGCATGCACACACACACGCAGGCACGCACGCACACACACGCAGGCATATCAGTGGGCCGCGGATTACTTTCTAGTCAGAATGGTGGTCCCTGGGACAAAACCAGTTGAAAACCCCTGGTTTAGACGGACAACACTGATTTTCTCTGCTGTGATAATGCTTGGTGTTACTGTTAAGCTTGGGGCTTAATAAATGATTCAGGTGACGCCAGTAGCAGTACATTTTATGACAGCAGGCACATTTCGTGATTTCCCATATTTTTAATAGGCCTAAATTAACTTCTTTAAAAGTAGATCGGAGGTTATACAGTGACACCTATATTATATTCCATCTGGCCATGCATTTAATAAAATGGCCTAAACATACATCAAATCAATATGGCTCGTTTCAATGTGTGCAACACTTCTGTGCAACAAGTCTGTGTGAGACTAAACGACGCACAACAATGATGACTTAAAAACTATCGACAAAAAGAGAGTTCATAAGACTTATTTCAGGCAAGGCTACAATGGACCTTTCCACACTGTCAGTCACGCGGAGAATAATAACCAATAAGATTGCCTTCAAAGACCCCATGAAAAGACTCCCAAAGAACACAGTCACCTCGCCCGGACAAGGGAAACCGGGGCACCCTTCTGGAGCCAGACCTGGGAGGGGAGCTCGTCGGCGAGCGTCTGGTGGCCGGGCCTGGATCCACGGGGCCCGGCCGGGCCAAGCCCGAAAAGACAACGTGGAGTCACCTCCCTGTGACTGTCGGGTCGCGGTGGCAGCCGGCTAAGCAGGGCCCCCCAGGCTTCCTTCTCCCCAGCCACACTCTCTAGTTCCTCCTGGGGGATCACGAGGCGTTCCCAGGCCAGACGAGATATATAATCTCTCCAGCGGGTTCTGGGTCTGCCCCGGGGTCTCCTCCCAGTTGGACGTGCCCGGAAAACCTCCAAAGGGAGGCGCCCGGGGGGCATCCTAATCAGATGCCCGAACCACCTCAGCTGACTCCTTTCGATGCGGAGGAGCAGCGGCTCTACTCCGAGCTCCCTCCGGATGTCTGAGCTCCTCACCCTATCTCTAAGGCTGAGCCCAGCCACCCTGCGGAGGAAACTCATTTCGGCCGCTTGTATCCGCGATCTCATTCTTTCGGTCACTACCCAAAGCTCGTGACCATAGGTGAGGGTTGGAACATAGATGGACCAGTAAATCGAAAGCTTCGCCTTCCGGCTCAGCTCCCTCTTCACCACAACGGACCGGTACAGCGCCCGCATCACTGCAGACGCTGCACCAATCCGTCTGTCCATCTCCCGCTCCATTTTGCCCTCACTCGTGAACAAGACCCCGAGATACTTGAACTCCTTCGCTTGGGGCAGCAACTCACTCCCAACCCGGAGGGAACACTCCACCGTTTTCCGGCAGAGAACCATGGCCTCAGACTTGGAGGTGCTGACTCTCATCCCGACCGCTTCACACTCGGCTGCAAACCGCCCCAGTGCATGCTGGAGGTCACAGTCTGATGTAGCCAACAGAACCACATCATCTGCAAAGAGCAGAGATGCAATTCTGAGGTCCCCAAACCGGACACTCTCCTCACCTCGGCTGCGCCTTGAGATTCTGTCCATGAAGATCACGAACAGAACCGGTGACAAGGGGCAACCTTGGCGGAGTCCAACACCCACTGAGAACATGCTTGACTTTGTGCCGAGAATACGGACGCAGCTCGCACTTTGTTCGTACAGGGACCGAATGGCACGTATCAACGGCCCCGGTACCCCATACTCCCGTAGTACCCCCCACATGATTCCCCGGGGGACACGGTCATAGGCCTTCTCCAAGTCCACAAAGCACATGTAGACTGGATGGGCAAACTCCCATGCGCCCCCCAACAACCCTGCGAGGGTAAAGAGCTGGTCCACTGTTCCACGGCCAGGACGGAAACCGCATTGTTCCTCCTGGAGCTGAGGTTCGACAATCGGCCGGAGCCTCCTTTCCAGCACCCTGGAATAAACTTTCCCGGGGAGGCTGAGCAGTGTGATACCCCGATAGTTGGAGCACACCCTCCGGTCCCCTTTCTTGAAAATGGGGACCACCACCCCGGTCTGCCACTCCACAGGTACTGTCCCCGACCTCCACGCTACATTGACTAGGCGTGTCAGCCACGACAGCCCGACAATGTCCAGAGCCTTCAGCATCTCAGGGCGAATCTCATCCACACCTGGCGCCTTGCCACTGAAGAGCTTTTTGACTACTTCAGCGACCTCTACCAAGGATATGGGTGAGACTTCCCCCGAGTCTTCAGACTCTGCCTCTTCCCCAGAGGACGTACTGGTCGGGTTCAGGAGCTCCTCAAAGTGTTCTTTCCACCGCCCGACAATATCCTCAGTCTGGGTCAGCAGTTCTCCTCCCCGACTGAGCACAGCCTGAGCCAAGCCCTGCTTTCCCTTCCTGAGTCGCCGGACAGTTTGCCAGAACCTCCTTGAGGCCAACCGAAAGTCCTGCTCCATGGCCTCCCCGAACTCCTCCCACACCCGGGTTTTTGCTTCAGCAACCGCTGAAGCTGCGGTCCTTTTGGCCTCCCGGTACCTGTCTGCTGTTTCAGGAGACCCCTGGGCCAACCAGGCCCGAAAGGCCTCCTTCTTCAGCCTGACGGCTTCCTTCACCGCTGGTGTCCACCAACGGGTTCTTGGGTTGCCGCCACGACAGGCACCGACAGCCTTTTGACCACAGCTACGAGCTGCAGCCTCTACAATGGAGGCTCTGAACATGGCCCACTCATGTTCCATGTCCCCAACCTCCCCCGGGATGCACGAGAAGTTCTTCCGGAGGTGGGAGTTAAAGACCCTACGGACAGGGGCTTCCACCAGACGTTCCCAGTTCACCCTCACTACACGTTTGGGTTTACCAGGTCTGTCTGGCAGCCTCCCGCGCCATCTGATCCAACTCACCACCAGGTGGTGATCAGTTGACAGCTCTGCTCCCCTCTTCACCCGAGTGTCCAAAACATGCGGCCGCAGATCTGCTGATACGATTACAAAGTCGATCAGCGACCTTTGGCCTAAGGTGGTCCGGTACCAGGTACACTTGTGAACCACCCTATGTTCGAACATGGTGTTTGTTATGGCCAGTCCATGACTAGCACAGAAGTCCAATAACAAAACACCACTCTGGTTCAGATCGGGCAGGCCGTTCATCCCAATCACTCCCCTCCAGGTTTCTCCATCATTGCCCACGTGTGCGTTGAAGTCCCCCAGTAGAACTATGGAGTCCCCGGATGGAACCCTTTCCAGGATGTCACCCAAGGACTCCAAGAAGGCCGGATACTCTGAGCTGCTGTTTGGTGCGTAGGCACACACAACAGTCAGAGCCTTCCCCCCAGCGACTTGTAGTCGCATGGAGGCGACCCTCTCGTCCACCGGAGAGAACTCCAACACAGCGGCGCTCAGCCGGGGACTTGTGAGTATCCCCACACCCGCCTGGCGCCTCACACCCTGGGCAACTCCGGAGAAGTAGAGGGTCCAGCCCCTCTCCAGGAGTTTGGTTCCAGACCCGGTTGCTGTGCGTGGAGGTGAGCCCAACCATATCTAGTTGGTACCGCTCCACCTCCCGCACTAGGGAAGAAGCAGGGCTTGGCTCAGGCTGTGCTCAGTCGGGAGGAGAACTGCTGACCCCAGACTGAGGATATTGTCGGGCGGGTGGAAAGAACACTTTGAGGGAGCTCCTGAACCCGACCAGTACGTCCTCTGGGGAAGAGGCAGAGTCTGAAGACTCGGGGGAAGTCTCACCCATATCCTTGGTAGAGGTCGCTGAAGTAGTCAAAAAGCTCTTCAGTGGCAAGGCGCCAGGTGTGGATGAGATTCGCCCTGAGATGCTGAAGGCTCTGGACATTGTCGGGCTGTCGTGGCTGACACGCCTAGTCAATGTAGCGTGGAGGTCGGGGACAGTACCTGTGGAGTGGCAGACCGGGGTGGTGGTCCCCATTTTCAAGAAAGGGGACCGGAGGGTGTGCTCCAACTATCGGGGTATCACACTGCTCAGCCTCCCCGGGAAAGTTTATTCCAGGGTGCTGGAAAGGAGGCTCCGGCCGATTGTCGAACCTCAGCTCCAGGAGGAACAATGCGGTTTCCGTCCTGGCCGTGGAACAGTGGACCAGCTCTTTACCCTCGCAGGGTTGTTGGGGGGCGCATGGGAGTTTGCACATCCAGTCTACATGTGCTTTGTGGACTTGGAGAAGGCCTATGACCGTGTCCCCCGGGGAATCATGTGGGGGGTACTACAGGAGTATGGGGTACCGGGGCCGTTGATACGTGCCATTCGGTCCCTGTACGAACAAAGTGCGAGCTGCGTCCGTATTCTCGGCACAAAGTCAAGCATGTTCTCAGTGGGTGTTGGACTCCGCCAAGGTTGCCCCTTGTCACCGGTTCTGTTCGTGATCTTCATGGACAGAATCTCAAGGCGCAGCCGAGGTGAGGAGAGTGTCCGGTTTGGGGACCTCAGAATTGCATCTCTGCTCTTTGCAGATGATGTGGTTCTGTTGGCTACATCAGACCGTGACCTCCAGCATGCACTGGGGCGGTTTGCAGCCGAGTGTGAAGCGGTCGGGATGAGAGTCAGCACCTCCAAGTCTGAGGCCATGGTTCTCTGCCGGAAAACGGTGGAGTGTTCCCTCCGGGTTGGGAGTGAGTTGCTGCCCCAAGCGAAGGAGTTCAAGTATCTCGGGGTCTTGTTCACGAGTGAGGGCAAAATGGAGCGGGAGATGGACAGACGGATTGGTGCAGCGTCTGCAGTGATGCGGGCGCTGTACCGGTCCGTTGTGGTGAAGAGGGAGCTGAGCCGGAAGGCGAAGCTTTCGATTTACTGGTCCATCTACGTTCCAACCCTCACCTATGGTCACGAGCTTTGGGTAGTGACCGAAAGAATGAGATCGCGGATACAAGCGGCCGAAATGAGTTTCCTCCGCAGGGTGGCTGGGCTCAGCCTTAGAGATAGGGTGAGGAGCTCAGACATCCGGAGGGAGCTCGAGTAGAGCCGCTGCTCCTCCGCATCGAAAGGAGTCAGCTGAGGTGGTTCGGGCATCTGATTAGGATGCCCCCCGGGCGCCTCCCCTTTGGAGGTTTTCCGGGCACGTCCAACTGGGAGGAGACCCCGGGGCAGACCCAGAACCCGCTGGAGAGATTATATATCTCGTCTGGCCTGGGAACGCCTCGGGATCCCCCAGGAGGAAACTAGAGAGTGTGGCTGGGGAGAAGGAAGCCTGGGGGGCCCTGCTTAGCCGGCTGCCACCGCGACCCGACAGTCACAGGGAGGTGACTCCACGTTGTCTTTTCGGGCTTGGCCCGGCCGGGCCCCGTGGATCCAGGCCCGGCCACCAGACGCTCGCCGACGAGCTCCCCTCCCAGGTCTGGCTCCAGAAGGGTGCCCCGGTTTCCCTTGTCCGGGCGAGGTGACTGTGTTCTTTGGGAGTCTTTTCATGGGGTCTTTGAAGGCAATCTTATTGGTTATTATTCTCCGCGTGACTGACAGTGTGGAAAGGTCCATTGTAGCCTTGCCTGAAATAAGTCTTATGAACTCTCTTTTTGTCGATAGTTTTTAAGTCATCATTGTTGTGCGTCGTTTAGTCTCACACAGACTTGTTGCACAGAAGTGTTGCACACATTGAAACGAGCCATATTGATTTGATGTATGTTTAGGCCATTTTATTAAATGCATGGCCAGATGGAATATAATATAGGTGTCACTGTATAACCTCCGATCTACTTTTAAAGAAGTTAATTTAGGCCTATTAAAAATATGGGAAATCACGAAATGTGCCTGCTGTCATAAAATGTACTGCTACTGGCGTCACCTGAATCATTTATTAAGCCCCAAGCTTAAAAGTAACACCAAGCATTATCACAGCAGAGAAAATCAGTGTTGTCCGTCTAAACCAGGGGTTTTCAACTGGTTTTGTCCCAGGGACCACCATTCTGACTAGAAAGTTAATCCGCGGCCCACTGATATGCCTGCGTGGTGTGTGTGCCGGTGCGTGCCTGCGTGTGTGTGTGCATGCGTGCCTGCGATAGAAGGAAGCTTTAACATTTGGTTTTCCATGTTGGTTATATTTAAAAACCTCAAACAAATCTAGATAAACATATTCCCACTGTGTAAACAAACAACAAAAACGGTTGTTTTTCAGTGCTAAAGAATTGAAAACATAATGAAATTGCAGTTTGTAGTTGTACTGCATCTCAGACTTAACCATATGTACATCAATATATAACGTTCATGACTTAAATGTACAGACATGTAGCTGACATGTTGAGAAAACGTTCAAATATAACTGATGGAGTAACGGTGATCAATAACAATCAACATAAACTGGGGCTACTACTGAAGAGGGAAGATGACAAAGTAATGCACAATATGTCACAAATGATGATCATACAATATCACACAAACAATTGAGGCCGACTCAAGTTTAACCTCATGATCACCAGCAGCAAGTCCCACCTACTGCTAGTGTTGGGGGGGCTGTAGTACTTCTACTTGACAGCCACGTGTGTGTGTGTGTGTGTGTGTGTGTGTGTGTGTGTGTGTGTGGAGAGAGGGGAGACCTGTCAGTGTGATGGTGGGCATGGTGAAGTCCACACAGCCTGTCTATTTGTGACGAAATGGTAGACAGCGACAGTCTCATATCATTCTCTGGTTCAAGCCTTGCCCTGTGCTTATTCTTCAAGTACACCAGTGTAGAAAACCGCTCTCACACAGGTAGGTAGTTGGAAAGGGCAAAAGACACCTCATTGCTTTGGCAGCAAGCTCTGGAAATTCTGTCTGGCAACTTATCCAGAACTTAACAATGGGCTGTGTGTCATACATATGCCTCCTGACAGAGTCTGTGGACATCTCAATCAGCTGATCCTCTTCCACAGCCGTCAGACTTGACCCTACTGCTGCATCGTCATCGTTCACCAAAAGTACACGTAGGCTATGCTTAACTGCAGATGCTTGTCAACTTCGAGCACCAGACTGTACGTTCTGAATAACATGCGTATGGCGTGATGTTAGGGACGCAAGGCATTAACATTAGCAAATCACAGGCTACCATAGACTGGATAGGTGCAAGGCTACATTCTGTCAGCGTGAATCTCCTTTATATTATTTTAAACATGTTTTGTTATTTTAGATATTTTTCACGATATTCAAGAGTAATCTGGAAATGTGTTGAAATATCAAAGCGAATTTATAAAATGTAAAAAAATCAATGGTGAACTGATCAACATAGGCTCGTGTCGCGGACCCCCTGCAATGCCGTCGCGGACCACCAGGGGGCCGCGGACCCCCGGTTGAAAACCCCTGGTTTAACCATCAAGTTCAGAATAATTTCAAAATAGTGAAAGAATAAAATAATCACACACAGTTACATAGTTACATACATAGTTTATTTTGTAAAATACATTTATTTAGCTCATCAGAGGCCAGTGTGAATGTTTTGTAGGCCTATGTACTTACTACTGAAAAACCACATCAAGAAATGACATATGTTGCAGAACATACTCATATAAATCACCAGACTCACAGAAACGTGTCTCTCTCTGGTTGAGTTTTGTATTGTAGAGCCACAGATTTATTCATGATAAAACACAACAACAAATTGCTTGGTTGAAGCCAACTGAAATGGGTGTACTGTAATTAATACTTCATGACCATTCCAAACATTTAAAATGCAAGAAAAATCAACTTAAAACAAAAATCACTCGACAAATACAGCACTGACATTTCTTGATGTGACAGACAGAAAATATGATTCCCATTCTATTCTGTGATTCCTCACTACTCCAAGGACTTTTACGAGTATAAAAAATGTGGTCGATAGGAGAAACACTGCGTTTACTTTTGGATCTGCATATTTTAGGCCAAGGGCAAAAGGCTAGAAACACACCACAAGCACAACAAAACCTTAGGAGACTCCATGTTTCTTAGATCATTCAACGTATCAATCAAGCATGATAATGCTTACGTTAATGCCAGGAATAGGATGATCTAGTCCAGATTTCAAGTTAATACCAGGCTGCATTTTAGCTTAGCTGCTATTAAGTATGGACATGGTCCATTTCATGTGTGCCTTCCAACAGAAACCAATGAAGCCGGGTCCAGGAAACCCACTGGTGGGAGCAGTGTGGTGTTTCTGGAGCTTCACCTTAGCACTGGAGAGCCACAGGTAAAGCAGGTAAGCTAAGAGAAAAGAAAATGGCCAAAACATTTGATCTGACATGTTTAATTGGACCATCTCAATATTCAAGTGCTTTTTTTTGTTCTAGTGGTTTCAAACAAATAAATAGCTGTCCCCATTTTTTTTAACTTGAAGATAATATACATTTTTCGTTCCTGTTTTTCTTTCTAATTATAAGTGTGCAGCGTTGTTATTTCCTCAGCACACAACAAAAAGGACATAAAAGATCACAGCTCAGAATCGGTTCCTTTCCACCATTAAACACAAGAGTGAGTAACACAAATACAATAAAATACAATAAAATGGTTAAAATCCTACATCTATGTCTTCACACTAAACTTCTAGGCTAATTATACATACAAAGCAAATATGTACACATCAACTTTCCTTCACGATAGCTATAGCATGCGAGTCGCTCCTGCATGTTATCACTTTAGTTTGCTAGCAGTTGGCATTGAAATATTTTTGTTTGTGTGTCACGTTTTCATCCAAAAACAATGCAGGGGATTGGATTAGTCATGAGAATGTGAGCAGTGTGGACCTCATTGGTGTTGCAGTGAGGTTATATTGATGTTGTGATTCATGCTGAGTTGATTTTGAGTCAAATTGTGTTTACATCTGGCCTGTCTGCTTGTATGTGTATGTGTATGTGGTGTGTGTGTGTGTGTGTGTGTGTGTGTGTGTGTCTGTGCGTGTGTGTGTGTGTGTGAGTGAGTGTATGTGCATGCGTGTGTGTACAGTATGTTGTGTATCATTCGTGTGTGCCTGTTGAAGGCATCTTTTAGTTACTTGACGCAGAACAAATCTATCCATCTAGAGAGATATAAAGTAGAGGGAGCCTACGATACCATACCATCTAGAGAGATAAAGACTAGAGAGAGCCTACCATACCATACAGACTAGAGACAGAGTAGAGGGAGCCTACTATACCATCTAGAGCATGGCTGCCAATTTGGGGCCCGCGGGCCAAACTTGGCCCGCGACCGATTATATTTGGCCCGCGCCTTATCCACTGTATCATTTTTTTCCCGCCATCAGCGCTCGGAATCAGCGCTCGCTCTCATTGAATATTATTTATTAATTCGGAGCAATACCGTCCCCGGAGACGTGCGACGGGCACCAAGTCCATGTCTCCTGGGGGGGGGGGGGGGGGGGGGTGGAGGTGGAGGACGCGTGACGGGTGCTCTAGATGCGCGGGCCGGGCCATTGGTAGATGAGGATCACAGCGTCTAGCACCCCCCCCCCCCCGGGAAGACATGGACTTGGTGCCCGTCGCGCATCTCCGGGGGGGGGGGGGAGGGGGGGGGGGGGTGCTGGACGCTGCAACCCTCATCTACCAATGGCCCGGCCCGTCTGTTAACTTAAAAAACCAAATGTGGCCCTTGAGCCAAAATAATTGCCCACCCCTGATCTAGAGAGATATGGAGTAGAGGGAGCCTACGATACCATACCATCGAGAGAGATAAAGACTAGAGAGAGCCTACCATACCATACAGACTAGAGACAGAGTAGAGGGAGCCTACCATACCATCTAGAGAGATATGGAGTAGAGGGAGCCTACCATACCATCTAGAGAGATATGGAGTAGAGGGAGCCTACCATACCATCTATAGAATTATAGAGTAGAGGGAGCCTACCATACCATCTAGAGAGATATGGAGTAGAGGGAGCCTACCATACCATCTAGAGAGATATGGAGTAGAGGGCGCCTACCATACCGTCTAGAGAGATATGGAGTAGAGGGAGCCTACCATACCATCTATAGAAATATAGAGTAGAGGGAGCCTATCCCTACCATCTAGAGAGATATGGAGTAGAGGGAACAGAACCAGTTGAAGTTAATTGTGTCGCAAAAGCCAAAGCCGCATCGAGAGTGGGCGTGGTTTAACAGCAGTGGGGGGCTCCCACTATGCGAGTGATGATAACACTAGAGCTCTCTGCTACTCTGGCTGGCTAGCTGTGTCGGCTAGGTGTGTTATTTGCGTTTGCGCAGCACCAGGTACATGATGCCGCTGAGCAGTGTCATGGGGAAGCTGGCCCACGCCAGGTAGAAGGAGGAGCTGTAGGCGCCCTCCCGCAGGCTGGCCTCGTGGAAGCTGTCCTTCTGCGCCGTGTAGACCGCCGCCGCCACCATCACGCACACAGCTGCCACACGTGGCGGGGGAGGGGGGGGGCATGTGAAGTTACCATTACTAAGACTCTTACTGAAATAAATGCTTTGTGGCTATTACTATTACTGTTACTGAAATGCTCTGTGACTATTACTATTACTGTTACTGAAATGCTGCAGAATAGCTGCAAACTGTGAAATAAACCAGAGTTTGCGGTAATAAAGACAGCACAGGTGGAACAATGCTAGCGCTCTCCTGAGTATGTGTGCACGTGTGTATGACCGTTGGTAAACAAGCATCTGTGTGTATGTGCGTACATACTTCTATAAATGTGTGTGTATGTGAGAGAGAGAGAGAGAGAGAGAGAGAAAGAGAAAGAGACTATGTATGTGAAAGCATATGTGTGCAGAGAGACAGAGTGGCTTTTTTTGTGTGCGTATGTGTGTTTGTGTAAATACATGTATATTTATGTGTGTGTGTGTGTGTGTGTGTGTCTGTGTGTGCGGGTTACTTACAGGCCAACAGCTGGATGATGGCGGTGAAGACGAACCTCTCTCCCTGCTTCAGCCTGAAGAGCTGCAGGATGAAGACGAAGAAGCCCACGCAGCACAGGATGGTAGCCAGGATCATGGTGGCCTGCACCGTCTGCAGGTATGCTGCACGATAGAGAGAGAGAGAGAGAGAGAGAGAGAGAGAGAGAGAGAGAGAGAGAGAGAGAGAGAGAGAGAGAGAGAGAGAGAGAGAGAGAGAGAGAGAGAGAGAGAGAGAGAGAGAGAGAGAGATACATTAAAATGCACCGTGTTGCATCTTGGCATCCCCAGTCAATTAATAGTCATTTTAAATCAACTTTAAAATTATTTTCTTTTTAAGACTTACAGCTGAACTTGTTTGTGTGTGCTGGAACATGCACGTGCAGACCAGAAACCTAACATGAACGTAACCTGTGTAACTTGTGGTAAGACAAAGGCCAGAGCAACAGTGAATGGCCAGGATAACTTGCAGTGTACATTAAATTAATTCTAAATTAAACTGTAAAATTCTTCACTTCATCCCAAGCCAAGCACCATCGCTCTCCAGTGTTGGTCTTACGTTAATTTATGTCATGCTTGTGCTAGTTTTCTGGTCTGCGATTACAAGCTAACTGTAATTCAAAGTAAAAAATAATAACAATAATTTTAAAGTCGATTTGTCATACTCATCGCACGCACTCAAACACACACACACACACACACACACACACACACACACACACACACACACACACACACGATGCATACATGCATACACGTGCACAAAAACACAAAGACAGTGTTTTATTGTCACATGTACATCATAACATAGGCCATTCTGAACAGCGGCAGGCACCAGTACGCAAAATAGTAGGCAAAACAAGATAAAATAACAAGAAGAGAAATAAATGTGTGTGTGTATATATATATATATATATATATATATAAACTCACTGGCCACATTATTAGGTACACCTTGCTAGTACCGGGTTGGACCCCGTTTTGCCTTCAGAACTGCCTTAATTCTTCATGGCATAGATTCAACAAGGTGCTGGAAACATTCCTCAGAGATTTTGGTCCATATTGACATGATAGCATCACGCAGTTGCTGCAGATTTGTCGGCTGCACATCCATGATGCAAATCTCCCGTTCCACCACATCCCAAAGGTGCTCCATTGGATTGAGATCTGGTGATTGTGGAGGCCTGCTGAGTATAGTGAACTCATTGTCATGTTCAAGAAACCAGTTTGAGATGATTTGAGCTTTGTGACATGGTGCGTTATCCTGCTGAAAGTAGCCATCAGTAGATGGGTACACTGTGGTCATAAAGGGATGGACATGGTCAGCAACAATACTCAGGTAGGCTGTGGCGTTTAAACGATGCTCAATTGGTACTAAGGGGCCCAAAGTGTGCCAAGAAAATATCCCCCACACCATTACACCACCACCACCACCAACTGTTGATACAAGGCAGGATGGATCCATGCTTTCATGTTGTTTACGCCAAATTCTGACCCGACCATCTGCATGTCGCAGCAGAAATCGAGACTCATCAGACCAAGCAACGCTTTTCCAATCTTCTATTGTCCAATTTTGGTTAGCCTGTGCGAATTGTAGCCTCAGTTTCGTGTTCTTAGCTGACAGGAGTGGCACCCGGTGTGGTCTTCTGCTGCTGTAGCCCATCTGCTTCAAGGTTCCACGTGTTGTGCGTTCAGAAATGCTCTTCTGCATACCTTGGTTGTAACGAGTGGTTATTTGAGTTACTGTTGCCTTTCTATCAGCTCCAACCAGTCTGGCCATTCTCCTCTGACCTCTGGCATCAACAAGGCATTTTCGCCCAGAGAACGCCGCTCACTGGATATTTTCTCTTTTTCGGACCAGTCTCTGTAACCCCGAGAGATGGTTGTGCGTGAAAATCCCAGTAGATCAGCAGTTGCTGAAATACTCAGACCAGCCTGTCTGGCACCAACAACCATGCCACATTCAAAGTAACTTAAATCACCTTTCTTCCCCATTCTGATGCTCGGTTTGAACCTCAGCAGATCTTGACCATGTCTACACGCCTAAATGCATTGAGTTGCTGCCATGTGATTGGCTGATTAGATATTTGCGTTAATGAGCAGTTGAACAGGTGTACCTAATAAAGCGGCCGGTGAGTGTATACACACACATACACACACACACACACACACATACACACACACACACACACACACACACACACACACACATATGTGTGTGTGTGTGTGTCCGGCAGCATCACACAGTACCTGCGTCTGCAGTGTGGCTCTTGGCCACCGAGTAGCAGGTCCCATTGCAGGTGTACCACAGGTCTGAGTAGAACAGTGTGTCTGTGGAGGTGGACACCCACCATGACTGGACACACAGACACAGACACACAGACACACAGACACACACACACACAGACACACACACACACACAAACACACACACAGAAAAGGACAAATAAGTAAGTGTAGGTTTTTATTTTTCTTATATTTAAATGTAGATTTTGGGCATTTAGGAGATGCCTTTGTCCAAAGCGATGAGGCTGACGGTATAGTGAGATTTAAAATAGAACAAATAGTCAAGCACTCATAACTGCTCGGTTAACCCCTTGCTGGTAAACAGCAAGATAACTAGGATAAGATGCTATACAATGCTCAGTGCTTCATTTACGTATCGAAACACATGACTCAAAACAAATCACTTAGTTTCATCAGCTAAATATCAAGTTTGAGCCTTTAGGTGGCAGCATACTAAAACATAAACCCCGTATGAGGAACCAAGGTCTGCATTTCCCATCATCCTCTCTGTCTAATGTAGTCAGGTCTCTGGAGTTGCACTCACGTTGTGTATGGTGGCGACAAACAGCAGGACGGCTGAGGCCAGGTGGAACAAGATGATGAGGGCTAAGATGACCAACATCTCTCCCTGTACGCTGACCGTCCTGGCTGACTGTTATGGCTGCTTGACCACCTGACCGCCTGGGCCCGGGCTTCTCCTGGACGTGGAGAAGAGTTGGGGGTCTTTGTTTTCCCTGAGGTTCTGCAGGCCGACAGCAAGGCGTTCCAACAGCTTCTTCCTGTAACTATGGAGATCTGCGGAGAGAGGGTGGGATGGGAACACATTTTAACATACACACACACACACACACACACACACACACACTGCAGGGATGAACATCATAGTAGTCATGCTTTACAGTGACGGTCAAAGCTGTAGGAGTTTCTACTCATAGGTTTTTACAGTTTTATATGTTATTTATCTTGCTGGCTGCTTTGCCAACGAATCATATTGCTTCCAAAATCATATTGCTATTTATATGAAATCTTATATCATAAAATGTGTATGGTTTAGTATAGTAAAAATACACACGCATACAAAACGTGTGTGTGTGTGTGTGTGTGTGTGTGTGTGTGTGTGTGTATAATGTGATGCAGGTACCCTCACCCCGAGATGGGATAAGTGTGTGTGTGTGTGTGTGTGTAAAGCCCCCCAAATGTTTACACTATCAAAGTATTGCCTCAAATTTCACATGTCACATTTAAGTTACACTGTATGGCGTGTGTTTATGTTAAGTGTGTGTGGGTGTTTATGTGTGTGTGTGTGTGTGTGTGTGTGTGTGTAGCATGTGGGAGTACACTATTTACTATATAAGCCTCCGTCTAGACTTGGACTCGATGAAAGATCTGAAGGAGTCTTTATTTACCTCTTAGAAAAGCAAACAAACATAAATGGTATGGTTGTACCACTTCAGAGGCCTCGGCACAGAGTAGACACAGCCGTTAGGAACGTGTACATCAAAATGGCCGCACGTGTCTTGACACTAACTTAGCATAAAGAATAAAAGACGCGTTGGTTGAAATGTGTGAATTGATTTTATATCACAAGTCTGAGAATGAGAATGATCTTCATGCCCATCTTAGTAGTATATCATCTCAGTAAAAGTAGCAAATATTTTAACTTCAAGGTGTACTTGAGTTGTGTTCTGTTGCATAGAGTGCTTTCATGTAGATTGCTGTGGTGCTGATCCACTAAACATATCGTGTTTTACCATAAAGTACAGTGTTTTACAAAGGTCACATGGGAATTGTTAACCGTGTCTTCATAAGCCCACTAAAACACATGACATATACACAGGTGTAGCACAACTATTGACTCATGCCTTGTGAACCGTTTCCACAACATCCTGTTGTCTCTTCTGTGTGATAACGGGATGCGTGCTACACAGAGCCTAGTATACATTATTCACATAGCTCAAAGGGTTTTAATGTGTGACGCAGAGTCAAGCTCACGTCATCTCGCTCCGCTATAACTGTCACGGCACAGCTAGCGTGCGCATGCAACGCATCTCAAGTTGAACAAAGACGCAAAAAGTTTGGTTTCATTCAACGGAGGACAATCATTTCACCCACTCACGACATCGAGTGTGACACACGTCCTCTGGTGTTTACTAGCAGTAGCAGACTGCTTCATACTCATACACAACATAATTATCGTTGTATTACATTACATTACATTAGCATGAATGAAGCAGCACTGACTTATAAGACAAAGTAGCCACGCATGAGGGCTCCCCTGTAAGGCTCAGAATGACTTCCGGAACACACTAGGAGGCCTGCGAGTCGACACGTTTTAAACACGCATGTTGTCAAAACTAAGCCTCGACACACAAATGATCATGCAATGAAAACAATGACACACATGGTTTTGTGGTGGTGTGTATAGTGCGAGAGAGAGAGAGACAATTAAAGGACTTACTTACTTACTCTTAACGCCGGAAGGTCTTTCTGACGCTGAGTAGGCAATAGCCATAAAAGACTTTAAAAGCCAACATGCATGCTTGCAGCCACACACACACACACACACACACACACACACACACACACACACACACACACACACACACACACACACACACACACACACACACACACACACACACACACACAGAGGCACGCACGCATGCACACAGAACCAGACAGCAGAGGAATTAGGCCTCTGTGCCAAATGGGAGTCCCTGTAAAAACAACCCTGCCCCACAGACAGGAAATAGCGTGCTCAACAGTCTCTGTGAAGTATGTGCATCTGTGTGCATGTGTGTGTACATATATGTGTGTGTGTGTGTGTGTGTGTGTGTGTGCGTGTAGGAGGGTGTGGGGGGCTGTCTCGGGATATTGAAAGAGCACATCAAAAGCCAACCGTTCACCTTGATTCATTATTGGTGGGCTTTACCGTGTTGTTTACTAGCGCAGAGTAAATAGTAGTTAGCATCTCGCTCCACACACACACACACACACACACACACACACACACACACACACACACACACACACACACACACACACACACACACACGCACACACACACACACACAACATAGACGCTCCTTCATGCGGGAAGGAATCTCCTAACTTTTATATCCAAGTTTGTGAAATGACAGCTGATTCAGAGGCTGAAGTGCATTCTGCACATACTGTCCACCAGTGTGCCTCAAATGGTGGTTTGTGTCCCCTGAGAGGTACTGCAGGAGATTGGATTGCAGGAGATACTTGGGGAATTTCTATAAACAAGGATTAAGAAGGAATCTGCTAAACAGATAAAGCGAAGACAGAAACACCAGCATTTTGTCTGTCAGGAAGCCATCCAGACAAAACTTTCCAACTGTTATGTCATCCCAAGATGTTATGTTTTAAACCTGCCAAATATTTCTCCTCCCTAAAATGATTTTTTTCTGGTGAAAGGGGTACAAAACATATTTCTGAGGGGGTACATTAGTAAAAAAAGAGTTTTGAGAACCACTGCTATTTAACACCATGTACATCGTGCTAACACACACGTTAGCCAGATATTTAATTGGTGACAAAACCCAATGGCTTCCTGTCCTTCAACACTGCAGAGCTGTAGTTCTACGCTGTCTGACTGGCCTGCCCTGGTCAACACCAACACGTCTCAGTTCTGTTCCTGCAGCTGATGCGGAACACATGAACACCATGGAGAGACACACCGATGATGTGCAACCAAAAGATTGTAAACGTTGAAGGAAGAATGTTCCTTGTGTCGTTAGCATGTAGGCGGTAGCATGCTATGAATAGCAAGGGAATAGCTTTAGAATCCTATTCTATTTTCCAATTGCTTTCCTAAATGATAGTATGGAATGTATAATGGGGGATAGTGGTTTAGTGCCAGGCATAGTCAGAGAGACAGCCAGTTGGTTCAGTTCCTGAAACTGAGCTTGGAGGCTGGCCTCTGTACTGCACTTTGTCCCCAAAGGTATTTGTTCAATTAGATGCTCTGCGGAGAAAAGCCTTCTGCAACATGTGTGTTATTATTAAAACAGCTGAAGGGCGGGATAAGTTCTAAATTCACTGAGCACACGCACACGCACGCACACACACACACACACACACACACACACACACACACTTCCTGTGAGAATGGGCCAGGGGTGGAGAGCTCAGGAGAGTGTAGGAGCCATGGGAGAGAGAATGAGAATTAAGCCATGGAAACACACACACACACACACACACACACACACACACACACACACACACACACACACACACACACACACACACACACACACACATTGACACCAGCAGAAGCGTCTGCTAGAACACATGTTCATAATGAATGAACAGACACCCTCCACTCAGACCAGGTCTGTGTGAATAGGACCTCTGTGTGTCTGTATGTCTGGTCCTGCTGCTATCCCTCAGGGCCTGCACTCCCCGGGGAACCTCAGAGCAACATGACGTCTCAGAGGAATGATGGAGAGTTGTGACAGTTAGAGAGTAACCTCTGACAACAGACACACTCACACATAAACCGCAGACTGTGTGTGTGTGTGTGTGTGTGTGTGTGTGTGTGTGTGTGTGTGTGTTAGAAAGTGACAGACAGATGAAAAGTGATAAAGGCACATTGGTATTAGTCCAGAGTGACAGCTCAGTAGTTGGAACAGCAGGCCAGACTGCATTCTGCCAAATCCTAATTCCAAACACACAAGTGTGTCAGTAGTATTTAGTATGGCAGGAGACACCGAATAAACAAACAACGTGTTGTAGTTCTTTTACTGGAAGGACATGGGGAGGCTTGATGAACTGCTTCATTATGGCACTAGCAGTCACTAGCCACCATGTTTGGCGAGGGAGCTAGCTAGCTCACAGACGTGCCTCTTCTCCTCTCAGCCTTATAATGGGAGAGAGGGGGGGTGCTAGATGGAGCACAAATTAAAGTATGTGTGTGTGTGTGTCCGTGCGTGTGTGTGTGTGTGGAAAATGCTGACTTAATGTCTATTTTTTTCTCTTTTCATAAAACACAAAGCCACAGAATCTCTGGGCCTCCTCACCTCATTCTCTCCTCATATCGCTCCCTCTCTCTCCCTGTCTCTCTCTCACACATTCTCTTCCTCTCTCTCTCTCTCTCTCAGAAAAGACACTGATTTAGTCACTGGTCACTGGGAGATATGAAGATATTTGAGGGACCCAAACACAGCAGCTGGTGGAAGAGACCACACCAGCACACAGTGTGTGTCTGTGTCTCCAAGTAGGTGAGGAGGCGGGAGGGGATCCCTGTCTCTATATAAGGAGCTGAGGCTGAGCACAGCGGCGCGTAGCTGTCCATGAGCGTTTTACTGCTAACTAGCTCACATACTGGTAATGCAAGCCCTCCCGGCTCCTGAATGCACTTCACACTCATGGAATGTTTCAGGTTCTATTTCCACATGACAGTTCGCGCCGTTCCTTTGGGACGGTTTGTCTCGTCTGCTGAGTTAAATGTAATATATTACTCCCTTACTACTGAGTTATACAGAAGACCACCGTGGCCCAGCCAGCATGTCGGTGTGAACCGGTGTGGGTTTATTTGTGTACGTGTGCATGTGTGTACATGCAAGTCGGTGTATACACAACAATAACACCCTGTGTCATATTATTAAATAAAACACAAATGACAGAGCTTACCCTGGGGCAGTGACCAAAACACACACGCACACACACACATACACCAAATATTTTGGGTGCTGCCTTGTGACCACAATACAGTGACATTTTTTCAGTACTCCCTGTCCCTCCACAGTAACAGCAGGAGACCGGTCTCTGAGTGATCTGATGGTGGGGGATCCCCTCTCCGTCAGGACAGGATATTGCCAGAGAGGAAGAATGTCCTATTTAACTGGATAACTAATTTTGCAGATTTGCGGACAGCAGACAGCAGACCAGGGCGATCTAGCCTCTGATTTAGCCACTGGTGGCGTGAAGCCAGAAACAGAGATTAAATTCCCAGATTGCGGGAGAGAGGAGAAGTGACTGTAAGCTCGGACCTCCGGAGTCTGAGTGAATGTGAAGTATTTTCCCCACAACCGCCAAGGAACCAACTAACAATAAATCAGGCTCAGATCTTCTTGTAACAGAATGATTTGACATGAAAAGTTGCAGTGTTGTGGTTGCACTTCAATTAATCTGTATTGCATTTAGGCTACATTTACAAAAATCTGTATTGGGTGTTAAATTATTTAGTTTTGAATTTGAACGATTTTATTAAGCACAGAATTCCACAGTCTCTCGTCAGACTGCTGTGATTTTATGGGCCGCCCTTTGAGAACCTCTCTCCTGAGAGATGTTTGGAGAAACATTGAACGCTTCATGGATTTCTATAATGACACCTTGAGAAACCCAAAGTTGGGTACTCCCTCTCGCCATTTCGTTGGTTATTGTAACCAAAGTAACTGACTAAAAACTATGGCTTCCATTGAAGCTCCTCCTACCAAGACTGGAGCCTATACCTGAATAATGGCGCCATAACGGTTGTGACGAGATGGATGGACAGGGGAAGTAAAACAACAAAGAGGTGTGTGTGTGAGGGGGTGGCAGGTTTTGTTTATGTGGAACTTGAAACCTACAATCCCACAATTGGTGTGTGTGAGTGTGTGTGTGTGTGTGTGTGCGAATGTCTTTTGTGTGTGTGTGTGTGTGTGTGTGTGTGTGTGTGTGTGTGTGTGTGTGTGTGTGTGTGTGTGTGTGTGGACCGTCGCCCCTCCCATCGACGTTGGTTTGGTCATGGTTTCAAAAACCCTTTTCTTTCACATGTTCCAAAAACACTTGTGACATATTGCCACAAGGCAACTTGCACCAAACACCTTGATGAGGACTTGTTTGAGTAGTTGGACAAAGTTATCTGGGTGATGATCAGCAGGCCTGCTGGTTACTACAGATAGATACTACAGTCAGGGCCGGATTAAGAATTCAGAGGCCCCTGGGCCAGACTCTTGTGGTTGTGGAGGCCCCCACACACATACACGTGCACGCACGCATGTACACAATACACTACTAGCATACTATTTGTTGGAAACTCCTGTACTTGTGCAGGATTTACACTGACAGGCTACAGCATACAACGTTCAGGACAATATCAACACCTGTAGATAGCTTCATACAGGATTTAAACTGGCAGGCTACAGCATATAATCACAACTTTCAGGACAATATACCTGTAGATAGCTTCATACAGGATTCACACCACATGATGGTATAAGCAAGGCATTAGCCCAACTGTGTCACTAGGTTTTGCTGTTGCAGCCAACAGTACTCAAA
>PIJE02000094.1:596361-615037 GCA_002895965.2 Coryphaenoides rupestris
ATACTTATATCACACACTAGTGACGCCAAAGTCAAATAGAAAAGAGATAGAAAAGTTCTGCATGTGAAAGTTCTGCTATGAATGTTTGCACGAAATATAGGATAGATTATAAGATTATTAGATTATAAAAAAGAAGACTCACCCAGTAGTAGACGGGAGTGAGGGTGGGTGCTGGGGGCTGCAGCGGGAATGTGGGGTTAACAGAGCGGCGGGAGTCTCTGGGACGCGTCGGTGGACCGGAGTCCTCGAGTAGAGAAAAGTTACAGGCGCTCGGAGAAGCTGAGACAGATGGGCGTGGCTTCACATCCAACGCGTGTACGCCTTCTCCCGACGCTCCCTTCACAATATTACTATTCCACAGAGGTGGCAACAGTGTACACATCCGTTACTTAAGTAGAAGTACAGAAAAACGACTCTGGTAAAAGTTGAAGTACTGCTTCAAATTCTTTACTCAAGTAAAAAGTGAAAAGTACAGGCTCTGAAATGTACTCAAAGTACAAAAGTCAAAAGTAGCCATTTTAATTCTTAATATATTGAAATGCAGAACATCAGCTTTCAATGCCAGCAACAGAACTGGAAACTTTTGACACTTTTGAAACTTTTAGACTCTTTTGTCATAGTATGATGTTTACTGACACATTATACATACTAGTTGTAACACACACACACAATGTTACACAAGACACCTAGGTGTGTGTGTGTGTGGTGGGGGGGCTTCTTGTTCATCCATGTTTAGTTACGTTACGTGTCCCAAAAAATAAATACTCAAGTAAAGTACAGACACCTGAAAAATTTACTTAAGTACAGTAATGAAGTATTTGTACGTTGTTACTGGTATTCCATTTACTATTTGTACTTTGTCGTTTATAATTTGTTATGCTTTGTTACCCCTTCTGGAAGGAGGGATCCCCCACTCTCGTTCCTCCTCGAGATTTCTTCCTTGTTAATTAAGGGACTCGTTTCTTGCCCATGGCGCTATAGAGCTAGGGGGGTGTCATAATCACATGGACCATAATCATATGGCCTGTAAAGCCCTTTGAGACTGTAACTGTGATTAAGGGCTATGCAAATGAATTTAATTGAATTCATTTGAAACCATACACGTAATAACCAGTTGCGGCTGGTGATTACAAAAATAAACAAAATGAATAAATCAGCATTTGCATCAATGACTCACCCACATGAAGGGTTTCTAAGTAACTTCCCCCCTTAGGCCATGGCTGGCTCGGTCGGTCTGGGTCATGGTCTTGTCGTCAAGTTGGTCAGTCAGTCTGCGTAGCCTCAGTCACAGTGGCGGCTAGTGATAAAAAAATTATGGGGGCGCAAACAAAACCCCACCACTGTAATGTTGCCTAAAGCCTCGTGGTACTTTTCCAATTACCTAGATTTGCAAAAAATAACTGCTGAAGTCTGAATAGTGAACACTGTTAATGAGAGATACTGTGATATCAAAGCACTTTTAAATATTAACGGATTACAATGACTTTCTCCACAATAATATTTAACACTTAGTCACTTTACTTCTAACTTCATGTGACCAAAGATATACAAGCTGGCTGCAGAAGCTGTTATTTGTCCAATCCTTTTGGCCAAATAGACCATAGCAACAGCATGAACAACCAAAGGGAAGTTATTATTGCCTTGCTTTTGGAAATGATGTGTTGGCAAATTACAAACATCTGTAAATGGCAAGCATAAGATCTTATCTGAAACAATTATAAGGTATATATTTATGTGTCTGGAGGGCAATTGAAACGACTTTCATTTTAAAATGCTTGTAAACGACCTTTGTCGCTTTTTTATTGCTCAGGTAATTATGACGCACCCAAGCACATTTCTCACATCTATGCAAAGTGTTCTATTGATATTAAAACACATTAAAACCTTATTGATTTTAAGAAGCATATTAATATGAGGTACAAAGGAATGATTCTGATACGGAAGAAAATGTATTCTGATTCATGGATGCTCGTCCTCGATCACTTTCCTGCCGCAGAATTTTTAGATTGGGTCGGTCCAGTCCATGTTCCTTTATCCTCTTCTTTTCTTCCTATGGACGCCTTGCGAAAGGCTGAATTTTTAACGAAACAACTGAATTTTCTTATACTTCTGCGGTTGCACCTGAGGTTGGCATGACAGTGGGCACTAGCATGACAACAAATCTAACTTAGATGTACATGCCATAATATGTGAAGCTGCCTATCGTCTCCTGATATCTCCCAGGATCAGTCAGTTCATTGGCACCATCAAAAATGATGCACCAAACTTCTCCAGTAGTTTGGATATGTGCCTCTTTGGGTCCATCCTTACTGCTCAGGGGCGTGGCTTAGGTGTGATGACAGCGACAAGTTTGTTTGGAAACAAGAATGGCGATAGACAGATTGTTCATCCAATCTCCTGCCAAGGATTCTTTTGTGCCAGCCCTTTTCCGCTGACTTCTTACCAGATGGTTCTGTGAAACAAACAATGTGCCCCATCCAATAGAAACCCATTCAACTCTACGTTAGCCTCAACAGGGCTCAACACTTTTATTAATAATGGTTTTAATAGTGTTTACCAGGCAGGCAACCAGGCATCAGCTTTTGGTTACCGAAACGTAACGTGGCCATTTTTGTCACTTATCAAAGTGTATGTTGTACGATGCTTTGCAGTATAATTTTCCATCCAGCTCATGGATACTAGGATACTTAGCCTCGCAAGACATAACAAATGTCCTGTTTGTATTTAATTCAGGTTAATCTGGTTCTTTGTCTGTTTAATCAATTTGCCCATTTGTTTGTGATGCTGATGGGTTGCTCAAACTTTTCACGCAACAGTCAATAACTTAAATGCACATGTAGTATACTTAGTACCTACCCCGAGCGGTTCGACCAACGATGGGAAAACGGTGGGCACAGCTCCAGGCTTCAGACAGAGCCTTGGTAGTGGCTGGCTTAAAGATGATCGCTGCATATCCTAGGCCTTGTTTGTAAATGTTTTAGGCTATAATGGAGGGGTGTCTGATTACGTACAGCCACGTCTGGCACTTTCAATATCAATCGGGTGCATGGCACATCTTTATTACACCAAAATAGCATCAAACAAAAGCTAGCAAACGTTTCAGATGATTTCAATGCACGTTAATGGAATGTTTTCCTTCTCCTTAATTTTGCAGTGAAATTTTAAAAACAAATCGTACAACTATATGGACTTGCGCCAACATTGTGCAATGGGCTGGGGTGCACACAAACACCCAGATAGGTGCGAAAATGACTCCAGGAGTGTTTTAATGTGAAATTCCCATTGAAGGTCATATTGAGCTGCCATTTGCACCAGGAATTCAGTTGAAGAGAAAGTCTCCATAGTCTATTCCACTTGATTGAGCAGTTCACCTTGCACAACATATATGGCCTTATTGGCCTTGCAGGTCTTACTGAAACCATTATCATTCTGGAATAGGGAAAAACAAAGAAAAGTTCAGTTTTGTTTGTATTTCTTTTAACCAATCACAATCGTCTTGGGCGGCTCTAAGCCAAGGATGCAGCAATGGTCCACTTGCAAAATAGTATCACAGGGGAACTTGGTGGAACATTGTCACATGGGGAACCATCACCTTTTCGACTACTCTGCCTGTTGCCGGAAAACACCGCCTTTACTGCCTGCTTTCCCGTTCACAGGTTGGGCGATGTTGAGTTGCTATGGTGAAAGGTTCCCTTCACAAACCGAATGGTTCACACAATAGCGTTTTGCAAACACAACGTACCTTCTCTCTCTCACACACACAACACACACACACACACACACACACACACACACACACACACACACACACACACACACACACACACACACACACACACACACAATTTTTACGAAGTCTTACAAACATAGACTCTCTGTTTGCCATTTAAGTCTAATATTCAGTGACACATGCCCCTAAACGCGCCCACACACAACACACACACACCAGACACACACACACACACACACACACACACACATCACACACCACACACACACACACACACACACACACACACACACACACACACACACACACACACACACACACACACACACACACACACACACACACACACACACACACACACACACACACACACACACACACACACACACACACACACACACACACACACACACACACAAATGCACACGGTTGCTCACACATGCACACACACATGCACACGGTTGCTCACACATGCACACAGACATGCACACACATACACACACACACACACACACACACACACACACACACACACACACACACACATACACACACACACATGCACACGGTCGCTCACACACACACACACACACACGTGCACATACGCACTCACACACAATCATACATCATGGTCCGATGTCTGTTTGCATAACAAAGAAATCCCATTATCCTCATAACACAAGCACACCCACATCCACATCCAACAACACGCACACACACACACACACACACACACACACACACACACACACATAGCCGCATGGACACCTCTCTGGCTTCTGAACTACACCTCTCCCCAGCCAAGCTGAGATACCCCTAGAGGCCAGCAGCACTAACCGAGTACGTTTTCCCAGATAACCCATGTCACGCGCCCCCGGTGAGTCTACTCATTTCTGGCAATCATCAGGAGAACCTAGTGTTCCATATGTTAGACTCACCTGATGCTTCACATGTCCTTGGTCCGGCCCTGGCTGGTTTAAAGCAACAACCACCATATGAATTGGGCTAATAAACAACATCCTAAGGCTGGAGCCCGTTGTCTGTCAAAACTGTCTAAGAAATGCTCTACACCCTGTCTACAGTCCCACAGCACAGAGGACTCCTTGGATCTGTCGTGGATGTACCGCCTTGCAGTACCTTGGACCTCGAGCCGTGTTCAGTAAAGCTGAGTCAACCTCTCTAGCCATCACACCGACCCCTATGACCTGGCCATTCATCTTCTACCGGAATAGTCACCTCGTCTCCTCCGAGGACCGACGCGAATGAACAAATAACATAGGGGAATCACTAGCTGCCGGTATCATTCGACCCTCTTCCTCTCCTGCTGGATGCAGGGTTTTCTTCGTCTAGGAAGAAGGATGGCTACCGCTAGCGTACTTGCATAAGGGACATATAGGGGCCTAAACAACATCACGTGAAGAATTCAACTACCTCTTCCTCTATTCCTCAGCTTTTGAGTGTGGCAGGGGGCGCAAGATTTTCACCAAGTTGGACCTTCGCAGATGCTATACCACCTTGTCGAGTAAAGGGAGGAGATGACATGAAAAGACTGCATTTAACACTCCCTCAGGCCACTGAGTACTTCAGTAATAGCCTTTGTTCTCACCAAACTGTCCAGCTGATGTCCAGGTTCTTATTAATGATTCCTGAGGATATGCTAAATAATTTGCAGAACCAGCTGTTTGTTTAACAGCGGAGAGGTGAATTTCACAAGTGAGACTGTTGCCTTCCTAGGGTATTTCATCACAGCAGGGGGGTACAGATGCGACTGTCCTTAAAAGTAAAAGCAGTTACTTGACTGGCTCGTCCAAATGCTCGGCGGGAATTACAAGATTTCTGCGGAGGTTTGCAAACTTTTACTGGCGGGTTCATCCGCAATTATGGTTCAGTGGCGGTTCCTCTAACCGCTCTAAACTCCTCAAGAGTTGAAATCTCTTGGTCACCAGCTGCCGACGCAGTTTTCAATAGGTTGAAGAGCCATTTCACATCGGGTCCGATCTTGAGCCAGCCCGACCCCGCCCATCAGTTTATATTGTTGACAGTGGATGCCTCGATGTTGGGTTGGGTGCCGTTCTTTTCCCAGAGTTTCTGGCAGCAAATCAGAAAGCTCCATCCCTGTGCCTCTAATTCACATTAAAACTCACTCCTACTGAGCGCAACTATTGAACAATTGGCGACAAAGAGCTCTTGGCAGTAAAGTCTGCGACACCTAAGAGAGTGGCGTCATTGGCTGGAGATGCTAAAGAGCCATTTTTAGTATTGGAACGGATCATAAGAATCGGAGTATCTCCGCTCAGGCTAAGGCGTCTAAATCCCAGGCAAGCTCGTGGTCTGCTTTTCTCTCCCGTCTTGACTTGTCTGTCCTATCGACCAGCTTCAAGAAGGGAAACCGGATGCCCCTGTCTCGTCAGTTCCGGATTCGGATCCTGCGTCCTGCACCAGCACCATCCTGTCTCCCCAGTTGCCTCATAGAGTTCCACGTGGGAATAGACCAATCGTCCTCACAGCCCTGTTCTGGTGTGAGTCAGGACCCCAGTGCTTGCCCTCCTAACGTCTTCTTTGTACCCGCAATCATGTTCCATCCCAGGGTCCTGCAATGGGTCACTCATCCAAGCTGGCTTGTCACCGGGCGTCAGACGTACCACTGCTCTTATCAAGCAACGCTCTGGTGGCTCGCTATGGAGGGGAGTGTGCGTGAGTCGTGGGCCTGCTCCGTGTGTGCCCGGAAATAACCTTCAAACCAACACTGCCGGCTACTGCAACCCGCCAGTACCCAGGAAACCCTGGTCCACATCGCCCCCTGGACTTTGTCACTGGTTTTCCACCTTCTCACGGTAACACACCAGTCCTCACTATTGTTGACGATTCTAAATCAGTTGCACTTAGTTCCCTTACCCAAAATTACCCTCTTGCCAAGGATAGACAGCTGAGTTACTCGATGCAACATGCCTTCAGGTTACATGGGCTCCCTGCTGGTGTGGCACAGAGGCCCCAGTTCACTCAAATGTTCTTTGGCGGTGCCTTTTTGTAACCTATTCTGGTGCCAAAGTCAGCTATTATTATTATTTTTTCTATTTATCTATTTCTTCTTTTTATCTTATGGATTCCATTTTTTCTTTTATTTTCTACTTCTTTTTTTCTTCTTTCTTATTCTCTCTTTTTTTCATCATTTATCTTTTTTTATTTTATCTTTCTATCTTACATTTATTCTCTTGTTTTTTGTTTTTTCTCTTCTGTTTTTCCTCTTTTTATTTTCTTTTTTTTTTTTTTTTGTTCTTTCTTTCATTTTTTTTCTGTCTTCAGTTTTCATCCCCAGTCAAATGGCCGTCGGAGCGAGCCAACCAGCAGATGGAGACGCGCTGCCGGTGCCCTGACGTCACAGGACCTCAGCCTGGAGTCGTTCAAAGTACCATGGGTGGAGTACTCCATGAACTCCTCGACTGGGTTGTCACCGTTCCAGTGCTGCCTTTGGCTACCAGCCCCAGTGTTCCCGACCCAAGAGGAGGAGGTCAGGGGTTCCCCTCAGCACAGGCGTTCATTCCGACGCTGTGGCCAGGAAAACATGAGGCGGACTCGGGCGCCATTCTTCGTCGCACAGACCAGACAAGCACAGGCAGGCCGTCGCCACACCAGGGCTCCCCACTACTCCCAGGGGCAGCAGGTTCTGGCTTTTCCACACTATGATATTCCCCTGAAGTCACCGCACCAAAATGTAATCCACGCTTTCAATCGGCCCCTACACCATCGCCAAGGTGGTCAACCCCTCTGCAGTCCACCTGAACCTCCGCCGCATCCACCCCACCTCCAGTTTCCCGTGTCAAGCCCTTTGTGTGCCCAAAGCCCCTTGTCCCGCCCCACCTCCCGATCAGACTGTTTGAGGGTCCGAGGTCATACACAGTTTGCCGCCTGCTCGGAGTCCGCCGCGGGCGTCACCAGACCTGGCTGGATGGGAGGTTACGGCCCCGAGAAGGTGCTGGCTCTCTACCCGGAACATGCAGTCCTCTCTCATTCAGGTACTTTCACCGTCGGCACCCTGCCCTTCTCACAGTCAACGCCGAGTGGCGTTTGGTTAGAGGGGGTACTGTCAGGATTCCTGCTTGGACTGTCTGTTTTTGTCCCCCCTACCTGTGGAGTTTGGACATCTGGACTTTGTTTGTTTATATAAGCCGTGTGTTAGTAATGTGCCGGGGTCACGCCCATGTCCTTTTATGGTCAACTTCCTTGCCTGTACTTCTCATTTTCTCTGTCACCTGTCTCACTTTGTGTCGATTAGGTGAGTATTTAAACCCTGGTGTACTATATGTTACCTGGTACTGCCACTACCCTGCCTTGCCTACAAACCCTGCCCTGTACCTGGACTCTGTTTTGCCTGCCGGACTGTTTGTGAATAAAATGTCAATCACTTCCGCTATTCGGATCTGCACTTGATTTCCCGTTCTGATCGTGACCACATAGGCCTCTCAATCAATATCAAAGGAAACATATCCCGGACTGTTCTGTTTCCTTCCGAAATTGTTTATTGATTACGTGTGACCATGAATGTAATTGCTTCTAAATAATAGATTTCTTAATAATTCTTTCCATTAAATCTTTCCCATATGAAATGTTATTGGCTCTGTCTTCCCCAGCTCCCCATCATTGGCATCACGCTGCCATTCTTTGAATTTAGGACGCTTCCCTTCCTTCCACAGTTATTATACATAAACCCACAGATTCAGGATGCTTTCTTCACTGATATGGCTGGCCTACTTAACAGGTATTTTCACAGGTCTTTTCCTGGGGAGGTTAACCTTTCGTTGATAAGAGCAATGGGAATGGTATCCTCCCTCTCCTCGTTGACTGGATTTCCCCAACACCAGATAAACGGTTATAATTCCACTTTCCTTTTCATTCCCATTCCCAAAAATCATTCCAACCGCTTATCGTTTCCTGGTTGTCCCACTACAAGCCCTCTGTACTTTCCTTTTATTGTTTCTCTTGTTTCATAAAAAGAGAGTCTCTGATTTCCACACATTATTTATGGGTAAATCATCAATGATTTATTGTTATGATGGCACCTTATCCTAACTGTTTTTGTTTGTTGCTGTGATCTTTCTTATTGTACATTGTTCTCACAAAATCCGTGGAGTGGTCCTTCCTCACTGATCTGTGTGAGGTGTAGGCCTACCACGTAACATCTGCATTATTTAGTATGGCCACACTGCACTTTATACACACGTCTTCACTGTGTTGAGGAAAATAACGGTTATTCTATTATATTCCATTCTATTGTATCTATTTCAATGCCTGGCCATCCGTGACGGATTCTTTTGACCATCTCTGTAATTTAACCCCAGACCATTGTGTAACTGCTGTACTGCTCAAAACATTCACGTTACAGATGTGCGTGTGTGTCATGCCACTCCCGCCCCTCTAGCCTATGTTTGACTGCTGAGTGTGAAATATGATACTCTTTTGTGACCACCCCATGGAATTAATGGATGATTGCAGAAAGCGTTGCTTTGGGCGCCCAATAGGAAGGGCCTTCAACAAACCTACATATCCTCTGACCACTTGCTCCGGATTAGCTGCCTTTGTTGGGCTTGTGTTGTCATTAATATGGGATAAGACCAACGGAAGAATCCCAAATGTACATTTTATTTACATTTACATTTAGGGGCATTTTGGCAGGCTCTTCTATCAAAGAAGACTTACAGTGAGGACATTTGTTGAAGGAGACAGGCCAATATATCGCTGTGGTACATGAAGATAAGAATAGAGCAAGGTCTTCAAGCATTCATAGTTACAAGGGCTAATAGAACGAGTTTCATAATGCTAGGTTGCCTGCTTAATAGCTGGGATAATAGCAGGACATGCCATTCCTGAGCACAATTCCACCAAATGGTCTTGCTAATAGTAGTTGTGTGTCAAGAGAGAGCAGAAAAGAGTAGAAGAGAGCAAGATTTTGACGAACTGAACAACCACAAAGATGCGTTCCCTCCTCCCTCAGTTTCTCCCCCCTCGAGATGCCTTTGCATCTCACACACCATTGGACACCACCTGTGACAGCCAAGATGATTCCCTGAGTCAATCACGCTAAAAATAACCCCCTGATTGTTCAGAATGAGTCAGGAGCGTCAATTGGGCTCGACAGAGGCATGACAGAGGATTATGGCTTTACCAAATGTATTTTCTCATGAAATCTTACCTCCTACTCCATCATCTTGAGGTTTAGTTGAGTATACGACAAATGAAAAGCCCTCATCCTCTCTGATAGCTCCCTACCCTGTGGTTTCTCCGCCATTGAGGATATTGCGTTCATTGCACATGTGGTGAAGTCCATAGCGACCATGTGTGCATGTGATTGACAGGCAAGATGACTTCAGAACCATCAGAATAGATGCCTGTGCTGTAAAATCCACCCTTACCTCCAGGTTTTTGAGAATGTACCAGCGATTAGTTTTACAAATGACATCCATATAATTTATTATTATTAAAAGTCTGTGACCAAGTTTTCTAATTATAATTGCTAATAATCTGCGGCTTTACAGAGATTGGGGCTGTCCCGAGTGGGATGCTATACTACGTGTATAATGTGTTCCTGTTTAAAAAAATATTGATATTTATCTTAATATAATACCATAATATTGTCTTCTGTTATGAATGCTGAGTAAACTGGCGCACTGAAGCAAAGTGAGCAGTGAGTGTTTTGCGCTAGCAGCACACGGCCAATAGGAGCAGCATATGCCGTTGGCTCGGATGTGTGCTGGGGTGTGGTGGAGGAAATCTGTTAACTTAATAATGGCTGGCAGTAGCTTCTGGGAGGTGAGTTGGTTGTCTGCCAACTGGAAAAGTGCTGGTTCGATCCCTGAGCTCTACTAGCTAAGTGTCTGTGTCCCTGAGCAGACACTAACCCTACCCGCTCCTGAAGTGTGGTTGTTACCTTGCATGGTTGGCACCACCGTCGGTGTAATGAATGGGTTGAATGTGGAGGCAAACATGTAAGCGCTTTGGATAAAAGCGCTATTATAAACAATCCATTTTACATATAAGAAACAAACTCTGTCAACCAGTGGTTAGACCAGTATTAGTAGAAAAACATTGTATTAAGTATCAAATAATATAATCAGCGTGAATTGTTATCTCAGTCAGACCACATAACAGTGGGGGTCTTGAGAGCGAAAAGTAGCCAAAGAGACAAAGGAGGTTTGTTAAGTCTGATATAGCCATTTTCCCACCACATGGCAGGCTTGTGACAGAATCTATAGGGACTTCAAGGGGATTACTTCTCTCTTCTCGGACCGCTCGGTCCACCAACATCAATAGGTGTTATCATAAGAAGCGAGGGGCATTGAGGCTCCAGAGTTTCCTTCGTTAGTTAGGGCACGGTGACATACAACTCTTTTGCACGAAAACAGCCCTCGCTACAGATGGTACAACACTTTGGAACATTACCTCACGGGTTCATGGCAACCCTTGAGAGGAGATGGTTCATTAGGAAGAGAAACATATATGCATTCATAATACGTGACTATACTTATGTATGTAATTTTCCATTACAGGGGTTAGGGTTGTGTGTGTGTGTGTGTGTGTGTGTGTCCAGGGCTAGTGGTGAGGCATTGCTGTGGTCAAACCGAGCATGTGGAGACCCAATCAGAAGCAGAGACATGTGCAGTGTTATGACAACGTGCTCTGCTCTGTCAGGTGTGGTGAAGACCCAAACACAGGATCGGGTTGAACTTAAATGGATCTTAATAAAATAAAATAAAATTACCGATCAAAACTCTGCACTGCCAAAAAACTAAAACTAAGGACATTTGAACCAGGATACCACAACCAGACAACAAAAACTGACAAAGAACTTCTTCTTCTCGTTAGATGGCTGATAGCAAACAACTATAAGGTTGTACCGCCACCACTTTACAATTGAGTGTGTAACTCATGTCATTTAACCTGTTTCCTACCCGCTCTCCCTCTCCTTCTGTTCCTCCAGTATCACCCATCAGGATTCCACTCCTGTCTTGCCTCTCAGACCTATAACTCTTTTCTGCGTTTCATTACATTTGCAAAAGGTAGGATATATTCCATGTTTTCTTTAACTTCTTGAAGTCTTGTTATGGCATGACTTTTCCTCCCTCTGTTCCTTTTTTTATACTTCTTTGTTATGACCGTCTTTTGTTATTTTTGATACCCCCTCCTTCTGCGTCTTCCTCCACCTTTTCTGCCATATCTTATATTCCTTTTTTCTTTAACACTGCTTTTCCTTCTCCTTTTCCAGTGGAACTGTCTATTTCTTTGTAAGCCCTTTGCTAGTTATCGGCACACTCAATTCCCTTTCACCCCCTCATGTCTGGCAGCCCAACGAAAAAAAAACCTTTGTAAAAAACATCTATACCACCTTCTAGACGTCTTTAACAGACGTATGCGTAAAGTCAATTAGTAGTCTTCTCTGCATATCCCCACCCTATCAGGTCTGATCTCTTCAACCCACTGTCGCCCAAAGTGGTTGCCACTATTTCTGCTGTAGTATACTGTAACTGGTCGGACGCTTTTTGATATTGATTATTATACTAGGGACATTACACACCAGTTCCCACAACTCCTGATTGTCGGTTTGAACCATCTGTCTAGATTTTGGATTAATTGTGATACTATTCCTCAAGTAAATACTTGTTTTAACTCCCACTTGATTCATTCGCCATTGCCTTTTCTTTCCCCGAATTGCTCATGTCTATCTTTACTTTGGGAAAAGACAAGCGAAGACCATAATAACGGGGTGGAACTTTACGTGAACTCCAAGCCTTCCATTCCACATGTCTTCGCCTCCTCTTCTCCACCCAACGCATACCCCTGGAACTTGAATATTCCCAACACTCCTGGCCAGCATCTTCTTTGTAGTTTTGTACGGTTTTCTTCCCCATTCTTTATAGCCTGACCTAGCATGCAGTGTGATTCCTCTCTTATAAACTTCCAGCATGTTCTCCTGCTTCTCTATAGTACTGCATGAAAATGGTGTTTGAGCTTTAATAGCTCCTATACATGAACGCTCAATGCTGTCGACTGACAAAGAACACAGGATTGGGGACAGGTATAAATTAAGGAAGAAACAATCAGGAAAGTTGAAACAGGTGCGGGACAATCCAAGAGTGGGGACCAGACAACACAGGACACATGGTGAATAATTACAGCTTCAGTCCAGAAGGGGGTGCCAAAACCCCCAAAACATACTCTCACGCAGGGGGAGGGAAAAAAACACCACAATTAGGAGTGAGGGGGAGCAAGCACACACACAAAACACACACACACACACACAACATGCCACACACACAAACTAGCACACACACACGCCACATTGGGCCACACACACGCACACACACACCCTCATCCTCCATAGTGTATCAGTTTTGCAAGCTCATGAGTTTTGCTCCTTCTTCAACGGAGCGATGGTGAACTGGCTGCCAATTCACCAACCAGTCCAGTTCGTGCCATTGGATGAGACAGGAGAGACGTCTGTAGCCTCTGTCCTACAATGCCCTCCTCTCTTCTCTCTCTCTCTCTCTCTCTCTCTCTCTCTCTCTCTCTATCTCTATCTCTATCTCTCTCATCTCTTCCCTCTTCCTGTTCCCAGCTCTGTGTCTTCTTAAATGTCTTCTACGAACTTCCTTTAAGAACAACTCTAAGAAATATCCCCGCCGGACTTCATGGAAACGCGTGGAAATGTGTTCTTAAACGCCAAACTTGTTGTCAGCTTGCGCTCCCCCAATGAGAAATGCCACTGATTTCTTAAATGAAATAACGCGCGTGCTCTACACCTGAAGTTACATACAGACACGCCCCGCCAGTAGCCTTATAGGCAACACAGGACCGTTGTGCACACAGATCATGCCAAAGCGGAAAAGTGAAAACCGATGGTGCACCGGCAAACAGTCACATGTCATATGCAACATTCATACCAGTAAGATGAGAGTGGAATGTTTTCTCACTGGCTCTACAATGTACACACTAAGCAAGGTAAAAGAAAATGAACCAACAATGAAAAATAACAATAGAGAACAAGACGGCTGAGAGCAAGATTCAAATTGTTACCAGTTGAGTTAAATACATGAGTAGGCATTGTGGATCTATAGGCCCTATTGTATATTATGTATATATTTGTATATTATGTATATTATGTAGGCCCATATGTATATTTTATTATGGCATATTCACATGTTTCATTCAAGAATTAGATGTGTCAATTCTATTCCCCTAGGCTATATCCACGCGATTGAGTTTTAGTGCTTATTTATTTATTCCACTGCCATTTGCAGGTGTCGTGTCGTGTTATTTTATTTAGGACATCACAGATGCCTCAATAGAATCATCTATACACGTGAAACGTAATTGTTTAATGATACACAATATTGCTTGTATTATTATTATTATAATTATTTAAATCCGGATGTCTTAGAATTGATGTGAACGCGGTAGGGGATCACCAATGATTTCTCCACAAAGTTCAGCCTTAGAACATGGGCGCTTCTCCAATAGGTCGCTACGACTGCTTTTTCCGCGTTCTTAAATCTGTTCTTAGCTTAAGAACCAATCACAGATCAAGGAAATCATTCAGGAATGCCGGAATTGTCCCAGGACTTCGTAAGTGGAGTTAAGGAAGAGAATTTGTCTTAAACGTTTCTCTAACTGCGTTCCAGAATGAGGGTCCATTATTGTTTCACATTCTCAGCTGTTTTACCGTTCAGGTCGGGGTCATGGTCACCCCCTCTTGCACCCACAGAGTAGTTTAACACTTTTAATCGTCAAAACATCACACACACAACATACACAATAACACGCATGCTCTCACACACACACACACACCACACACACATTCGCGCACGTGTGCGCACTAGCGCTGAACCTGCACATCGTTTGTTCTTCTCTTAGGACACACGATACAAACGGCATATACACATGTGTGTGTGTGTGTGTGTGTGTGTGTTGTGTGTGTGTGTGTGTGTGGTGTGTGAGAGAGAGAAAGAGAGAGATTTTTGGTTGCCTATATATATGTATATATATATACATAGTATACATATATTGCTAGATAGTAAGATAGATAGCATAGATACCCTATGCATGACTCAGCTGGTGGAATATATTTTGTATCTTGTGCATTAAATACATCTTGCATCTTTTGGTTTTTGGCATTAGAAAATTTTATGTTTTACTTCTGGTGTCGAAACGGAGATGGGAAGTAAGCAGGGAGTCCCTGCAGCTCTATGGCAGCAGGAGATGTGACTGGAGTCAGGAGGAATGTCAGATGTCCACCGGGGGTATATTCTAGTCTGCCCACTCTCCACTGGAATCCCTGCATACCGGCCTGCCTTAAGTCCATTCTTATGTCCAGCACAAGCTCTCCTTCACCACACACATCACTTCATGTGTCTCTCTCATAGCACACCATACTGACACCCCAGTCTCCGTAATGTCTGCCCTCAAACTCATCAAGTCGCATTGAACACAGTCACAGTCACCAAATATACATAGGCATCAATGTATACATATGATAGGTATCAGTTGCACACAGGGCAAACATAGAGATATATGGTGTGTGTGTGTGATGGTGTGTCGTGTGTGGGTGTGTGTGTGTGTGTGTGTGTGTGTGTGTGGTGTGTGTGTGTGTGTGTGTGTGTGTGTGTTGTGTGGTTAATGGGATTAGCATTGTATGTTGGAAATAGAGCCTGCCCTGGGCTGATTGAAAATATTGCTGTTGCCTTAAACTAATACGGTTTGTAACCACTACATACACACACCACACAACACACACACCACACCACACACACAACACACACACACACACACGAACACACACACACACTCACTCACACAGATAGAAACATTGAGCTATCAAGACAAAGAAACAGTCGATATGTTCTATACACATTCATGTACCAAATATTTGATTTTTTTGGACACAAATCTGTACTGTCTCTAACGCACTATATACTATAACTATATAACTACACTAAAACTAAACTCTTGTGTTATCGATGTCATTTTGTTCAAGTTTAATCATGCTTGCTGTGTTTGGAATGGCTTCTAGATAGTGACTGAAATATTAACCAATTAGCCCACAAGCCTTTTTACAAAGCCTGACCTGGATCTGGTGTCCTGGTAAGACAGCACAGGGATGAGAAGCTCGAATGGACAACTGTTAGGGCCCCGACACACGGGCCCACTGTAAATGGAAAATCTACCAACATAGTATGTCCCGTATTATGCATGCATTATATTCTCGTTCCACTACTAAACATCTCCTCTCAAGGATACATTCCGAATGGTTATTTCACACAAACACGCGAACTTCTAAGTGAACTGCTGTATGGTATATGGTTGCCAATAAACCCGCTTTAAGTGAACTATGCCTCCAAAGTGTTGCACATCTGTAGGGAGGGCTGTGTACGTGCAAAAAGACGTCGTATTCACCTGTCGCCCTGATAGTAGACAGGCAAAACGTTGTGAGTCTGTCTGTTAGATCAATTTATTAAACAAAGGAAACTCTGAAGCCTCTATGCCCACTCGCATGATAAAGATATAACACCGGGATTTATGTTTGTGGAACCGGAAGGTTCTGAGAAAGGGGGAGAGAGCGCTTTCCCCTTTGAGCCTATAGATCACTCTATCGCAGCCTGCCATGTTTGGGCGGGAAAATGACTATAAAACTTTGTTTTTTTTCCTTTGTTTCTTGGGCTCCTTCGCTCTCAGACCCCACTGTTAGTGTGTCTGTGACTGAGAAACAACCGATCAGCGCTGATTATATGTATCGATACTTATAAATGTTGTCCTACTATACTGGTCTAAAATCACTGGTGACGGAGTTGTTTCTTATAAGTTAACAGATTTCCACCACACCCACGTCGGCCCTTGTCATTGGCTTTTCTGACCATTTGAGTGTGTGTTGAATTGGGAGAAATCACTCCGATTGGGAGGTTCAGTACATATGTTAGCTATAATAGCTTTACGACAAACCATCTGGGCGAGAGTGGTGTGAAAGTGGGTTCTTCTTTGTTCATGTATGTATTTCCTGTATATACCCGCAGTCCTAGGCCATACGGTTCCCCTGTTTTTGAATGACGAATACAGACTACCGCCACCTGCTGGTATGAAGAGTTATTTCCTCTCACGCAGGCGTAAGTGCTCCCTCCCACTCTCCAATTGAAAGGTGTTATGTTAATCTGCATTCGCACTGCCACCATGCCAATCTCCTGACTTCTTCATTGTGTAGATTCCTTTAGTTGTTGTCCTTGCAGACATGTCCACTCACCCCCCCCCCCCCCCCCCACCCCGCCCCACCCTCCATTATTGTATTGCAAGATACCTTGGCCTCCCCCACCATCGCTGGCTTCAGCCATGGAATCCTTAACTCTCCATGATGGTCATGCATGTTTTGTTAAAGGATTACTCTTTCGATTCTCCACCCTGTCTCTCTCTACTGTATAGTGTGGTGAAAATATTGCAGTCTCTGTGTCTCTGGGGGCGGAGCTCAGCACAGATGCAAATGCGATTTGTGTCATCCTGGTGAAAAAAAGTAATGGGTGCGGGGCAACATGGAAGAAAGGTAAACATTGTTCATTTGAATACAGTACCACATTGACACAAAGCCAAGTTGAAAAGCGACAAGGTTTCCCTTTAATATCAGACGCAGGCCCTGTCTCTCTGACATTAGCTATGGTTCATGCTCCCAGATTATATTCGTGTCATGTCCATTCAATCGAGTCCATGTAGTCAGGAACGAGTCCAACTAAGATAATAATATTTGACATGGTAGTTTAACACACGGAGTGATAATCAGACTCAGGAGATGTCTGAACCCATAGTTGGTCACTGTCTATACTGTATGTAGCTCGTAAGCGCAGGCGCCAGAAAGCAGTTTGAAAAGCGTACAGTGGACCGAGTATCTCGTCCAAGGTAAACAAGAACCAAAAATGCTCTGATGAACCCAATGTACTGTCACCACACATATAAAAAGAATGATACTTGAAATAGTTATTTTTGAATTTGCAAGAAAATGGTGCTCACTTCTTAAGAAAACTAGAAAGGTGAAAACTCAGAAGTTCTCTCTAATAAGTAAATTCAAAGGATACAGGGAAACGCTAAAGGAGAAGAGAAGAGTTGTGTGTGTGCCTATACGATATCGTCCTCTCCATAACGGCCAGTATTCTAATTATACCACTGCACCATTTCCTTGTTGCACTCACACCAGGGCCAGGCTGGTTCCATCATATTTGCATGTTTCGACAACAGAATACTACCAAGTCGCCTTTTTGAGTGAATGCAATGCGGGCAGCACTGATATTCAAAGCAGAGCAGAAGACTACCTTACACCCAACACTTCCTGCTTGGTCCTCTTCCTGTTCCCTGCTCTGTCTGTCATCTCTGCTTTGTTTCACCCCGTCATGAAACCATTGCTAGCATTGATTTATGATATTGCACCATTTCATGGTAGCATCTATGCGTATGGATCTATCTATGTGCTGCTAGCTATGTCTATTATTCTCTACATTGGATCTGTTTCAGTACCCCTCTTAATCTTAATAGGTGTGTCCACACACATTAACTACACTAAAATCTGGGATGCAAATGCAATGGAAAACAGCCCCTGCTGCACGCAATTCACAGTGAGCAGGCTTCACTGGTGGATATATTGGGCTAACAATATGAAGACATGATTGTAATTCTTTCTCCAACACCTGTGTGAGAAAGTTGTGATGTACAAATATGTAGGAATATATCTCTTGATATTTTTCAAGTTTCTATTCTTTTGTTGATCAGTCCACATATCTTAGTATTAATTCCTGGGAAAGAACAGGGAGGTTTTGTGTAGAAACCATGTATTGACCGCATGTGTGTTTGTGTGTGGTAATTAAAGTTACTTTATGTGTGAATGTGCTAGCAGAAAATGTTAATAATTATGTGAGATGATGTGTTGTA
>PIJE02000094.1:615062-717562 GCA_002895965.2 Coryphaenoides rupestris
CTTCGCCCGGGCGAATGTCCTTCGCCTTCGCCTTCGCTCTCGAGCGCTGGTCGCGAGGCCCGGCACACACACACACACACACACACACACACACACACACACACACACAGGGTCAGAACAGGTTCTACCCCCTGTTCTCCCCAGGTATCAGATGTTGACCACAAGAGGGAAACTGAAAATATAGGATATCCACATGTGCACACAACTTTCTCCACAGGTGTTGGAGAAAGTTACATCGTTCATATTGTTAGCCAATTCACAGTGAGCCCTGCTCACTGTGAATTGTGAGCAGGGCTGTTTTCCATTGCATTTGCATACCCAGATTTATGTGTAGTTAATTTGTGTGGACACACCTATTAAGATTAAGAGGGGTAGTGAAAGAGTCAATAGAGAATAGACAAGACACAAATAGATAGATACCATACCATAGATAGCTACCATGAAATGGTGCCAATATCATAAATCAATGCTAGCAATGGTTTCATGACGGGGTGAAAAAAGCAGAGATGACAGACAGAGCAGGAAACAGGAAGAGGAGAAGCAGGAAGTGTTGGGTAAGACTCTGCTCTGCTCTTTATTCAGCTGCCCTTTCATATCAAAACCCACTTTGTGTTTCTTTGTCGAACATGCAAATATGGTGGAACCAGCCTGCCCTGTGTGAGTCAACAAGGAAATGGTGCAGGGATATGAATACTGGCCTTATGGAGGGATATCTGATAGGCACACACAAACTTTTTCTTTCCTTTGCGTTTCCCTTTCCTTTGCATTTCTTATTGACAACTTTTTGAGTTTTCCAGTTTCCTAGTTTTCTTAAAGTGAGAATTTTCTTGCAAATCAAAAGAACTATTTCAAGTATATTTTTTATTGTTGACAGTACTTCGGTTTCATCAGCATTTTTTTGTTTGTTTACCTTGACGATACTTCACTTACGTTTTCAATGCTTTCTGGCCTGGTTTGACTACATACAGTATAACATGACCAGTTCAACATCATCCTGAGCTGATTATAACTCTGTTAACACCTGTCAAAATTATTTCTTGTTGGACTCGTCTGAACATGACTGATTGAATGGACATGGACAGAAGATACATTGGGAGCATTGACCAAGCATCTTCAGAGAGACAGGGACCTGCGTCTGATATTAAAGGGAAACCTTGTCGCTTTTCAACTTGGCTTTGTGTCAATGTGGGTACTGTATGCAAATGAACAATGTTTACCTTTCTTCCATGTTGCCCCGCACCCATTACTTTTTTTCACCAGGATGACACAAATCGCATTTGCATCTGTGCTGAGCTCCGCCCCCAGAGACACAGAGACTGCAATATTTTCACCACACTATACAGTAGAGAGAGACAGGGTGGAGAATCGAAAGAGTAATCCTTTAACAAAACATGCATGACCATCATGGAGAGTTAAGGATTCCATGGCTGAAGCCAGCGATGGTGGGGGAGGCCAAGGTATCTTGCAATACAATAATGGAGGGTGTGTCAATTCTATTCCCCTATGTCTATATCCACGCGATTGAGTTTAGTGCTTATTTATTTATTCACTGCCATTTGCAGTGTTCGTGTCGTGCTTTTATTTATTTTAGGACATCACGATGCCTCGTAGAATCATGACTATGCATGTGAAACGTAATTGTTAATGATACAAATATTCTTGTATTTATTATTATTATAATTATTTACATCCGAGGATGTCTGTAGAATTGATGTGAACGCAATCACCAATGATTTCTCACAAATTCAGCCCTTAAGAACATGGGCGCACTCCAAATAGGTCGCTACGACTGCTTTTCCGCGTTCTTAAATCCTGTTCTTAGCTAAGAACCAATCCCAGATAAGAAACCATTCAGGAATGCCAGAATTGTCCCAGGAACTTCGTAAGTGGAGTTAAGAAGAAATTTCTTCTTAACTTTTTCTTAACTGCGTTCCAGAATGAGGTCCATTATTGTTTCACATTCTCAGCTGTTACCGTCAGGTCAGGGGTCATGTCACCCCCTCTTGCACCCACAGATAGTTTTAACACTTTTTAATCGTCAAAACATACACACACACATACACAATAACACGCATGCTCTCACACACACACACACACACACACACATGGCGCACAGTGTGCGCCAGCCGCTGAACCTGCACATCGTTTCTTCTTCTCTTAGGACACAAGATACAAACGCATACACATGTGTGTGTGTGTGTGTGTGTGTGTGTGTGTGTGTGTGTGTGTGTGTGTGTGTGTGTGAGAGAGAGAAAGAGAGAGATTTTGGTGCCTATATATATGTATATATATATACATATATACATATATCTAGATAGATAGATAGATAGATAGATGCCCTATGCATGAACAGTGTGGAAATAATTATTGTATCTTGTGCATTAAATACATCTTGCATCTTGTGCATTAGATATGTTTCACTTCTGGTGTGAAACGGAGATGGGAGTAAGCATGGGAGCCCTGCAGCTCCTATGGCAGCAGGAGATGTGGACTGGAGGTCAGGAGGAATGTCAGATGTCCACCGGGGTTATTCTAGTCTGCCACTCTCCACTGGAATCCCTGGCATCCGGCTGCCCCTTAAGTCCATTCTTATGTCCAGACAAGCTCTCCTTCACCACCACACACCACTCATGTGTTCTCTCTATCAGCACACCATACTGACACCACCAGCTCTCCGTAATGTCTGCCCTCAAAACTCATCAAGTCCATTGACACAGTCACAGTCACCAAATATACATAGGCATCAATGTATACATATGATAGGTATCAGTGCACACAGGGCAAACATAGAGATATATGTGTGTGTGTGTGTGTGTGTGTGTGTGTGTGTGTGTGTGTGTGTGTGTGTGTGTGTGTGTGTGTGTGTGTGTGTGTGTGTGTGTGTGTGTGTGTGTGTGTGTTTAATGGGATTAGCATTGTATGTTGGAAATAGAGCTGCCCTGGGCTGATTAAAATATTGCTGTTGCCTTAAACTAAATACGGTTTGTACACACATACCATACACACACACACACACACACACACACACACACACACACACACACACACACACACGAACACACACACACACTCACTCACACAGATAGAAACATTGACTATCAAGACAAAGACACAGTCGAATATAGTCTATACACATTCATGTACAAATATTTTGTATTTTTTTGGACAGCAAATCTGTACTGTCTCTACGACTATATAACTATAACTATATAACTACATAACTAACTCTTGGTTATCGATTGTCATTTGTTCACATTTAATCCATGCCTTGCTGTGTTTGGAATGGCTTCTATGAATAGTGACTGAAATTAAACAATTAGCCCACAAGCCTTTTTTACAAAGCTGACCTGGATCTGGTGTCCTGTAAGACAGCACAGGGATGAGAAGCTCAGAATGGACAACTGTTAGGGCCCCGACACACCGGGCCCACTGTAATGGAAAATTACATACATAAGTATAGTCCCGTATTATGCATGCATATATTCTCTTCACTACAAACCATCTCCTCTCAAGGATACATTCCGAATGGTTAAATGTCTCGCCGCGAACTCTAAGTGAACTGCTGTATGGTATATGGTTGCCATAAACCCTTAAGTGAACTATGCTCCAAAGTGTTGCAACATCTGTAGGGAGGGCTGTGTACGTGCAAAAGAGTCGTATGTCACCGTGCCCTGATAGTAGAAGGCAAACGTTGTGGTCTGTCTGTGTAGATCATTTAATTAACAAAGGAAACTCTGAAGTCTCTATGCCCACTCGCATGATAAGATAACACCGGATTTATGTTGTGGACCGGAAAGGTCTGAGAAAGGGGGAGAAGGCTTTCCCTTTGAGCCCTATAGATCATCTATCGCAGCCTTGCCATGTTTGGGCGGGAAAATGACTATAAAACTTTGTTTTTTTTCCTTTGTTTCTTGGGCTCCTTCGCTCTCAGACCCACTGTTAGTGTGTCTGACTGAGAACAACCGATCAGCGCTGATTATATGTATCGATACTTAATAAATGTTGTCTACTATACTGGTCTAAAATCCACTGGTGACGGAGTTGTTTCTTATAAGTTAACAGATTTCCACCACACCCACGTCGGCCCTTGTCATTGGCTTTTCTGACCATTTGAGTGTGTGTTGAATTGGGAGAAATCACTCCGATTGGGAGGTTCACGTACATATGTTAGCTATAATAGCTTTACGACAAAACCATCTGGGCGAGAGTGGTGTGAAAGTGGTTGCTTCTTTGTTTCATGTATGTATTTCCTGTATATACCCGCAGTCCTAGGCCATACGGTTCCCCTGTTTTTGAATGACGAATACAGACTACCGCCACCTGCTGGTATGAAGAGTTATTTCCTCTCACGCAGGCGTAAGTGCTCCCTCCCACTCTCCAATTGAAAGGTGTTATGTTAATCTGCATTCGCACTGCCACCATGCCAATCTCCTGACTTCTTCATTGTGTAGATTCCTTTAGTTGTTGTCCTTTGTCTCCCCCCACCCCCCCCCACACACACACACACACACACACACACACACACACACACACACACACACACACACACACACACACACACACACACACACACACACACACACACATATATCTCTATGTTTGCCCTGTGTGCAACTGATACCTATCATATGTATACATTGATGCCTATGTATATTTGGTGACTGTGACTGTGTCAATGGACTTGATGAGTTTTGAGGGCAGACATTACGGAGAGCTGGTGGTGTCAGTATGGTGTGCTGATAGAGAGAACACATGAGTGGTGTGTGGTGGTGAAGGAGAGCTTGTCTGGACATAAGAATGGACTTAAGGGGCAGCCGGATGCCAGGGATTCCAGTGGAGAGTGGCAGACTAGAATAACCCCGGTGGACATCTGACATTCCTCCTGACCTCCAGTCCACATCTCCTGCTGCCATAGGAGCTGCAGGGCTCCCATGCTTACTCCCATCTCCGTTTCACACCAGAAGTGAAACATATCTAATGCCACAAGATGCAAGATGTATTTAATGCACAAGATACAATAATTATTTCCACACTGTTCATGCATAGGGCATCTATCTATCTATCTATCTATCTAGATATATGTATATATGTATATATATATACATTATATAGGCACCAAAATCTCTCTCTTTCTCTCTCTCACACACACACACACACACACACACACACACACACACACACACACACACACACATGTGTATGCGTTTGTATCTTGTGTCCTAAGAGAAGAAGAAACGATGTGCAGGTTCAGCGGCTGGCGCACACTGTGCGCCATGTGTGTGTGTGTGTGTGTGTGTGTGTGAGAGCATGCGTGTTATTGTGTATGTGTGTGTGTATGTTTTGACGATTAAAAAGTGTTAAAACTATCTGTGGGTGCAAGAGGGGGTGACATGACCCCTGACCTGACGGTAACAGCTGAGAATGTGAAACAATAATGGACCTCATTCTGGAACGCAGTTAAGAAAACGTTAAGAAGAAATTTCTTCTTAACTCCACTTACGAAGTTCCTGGGACAATTCTGGCATTCCTGAATGATTTCTTATCTGGGATTGGTTCTTAGCTAAGAACAGGATTTAAGAACGCGGAAAAGCAGTCGTAGCGACCTATTTGGAGAGCGCCCATGTTCTTAAGGGCTGAATTTGTGAGAAATCATTGGTGATTGCGTTCACATCAATTCTACAGACATGCCTCGGATTTAAATAATTATAATAATAAATACAAGAATATTTGTATCATTAACAATTACGTTCACGTGTATAGTCATGATTCTATGAGGCATCGTGATGTCCTAAAATAAATAAAAGCACGACACGAACACTGCAAATGGCAGTGAATAAATAAATAAGCACTAAACTCAATCGCGTGGATATAGCCATAGGGGAATAGAATTGACACATCTACATTCTGTGAATGAACATGTGAATATCCATAACTAAAATATATCATATGGGCCTACATAATATACATAATATACATAATATACATAATATACATAGGGCCTATCAAGATCCACAAGTAGCCTACTCATGTATTTAACTCAACTGTACAATTGAATCTGCTCTCAGCCGTCTTGTTCTCTATTGTTATTTTTCATTGTTGGTTCTATTTTCTTTACCTTGCTTAGTGTGTACATTGTAAGAGCCAGTGGAGAAACATTCCACTGCTCATCTTACTGGTATGATGTTGCATGTGACATGTGACTGGTTTGGCCGGTGCACCATCGGTTTTCACTTTCCGCTTTGGCATGATTCTGTGTGCACACGGTCCTGTGGTTGCCCTTATAAGGAGCTGGCGGGGCGTGTCTGTATGCTAATTCAGGTGTAGAGCACGCGCGTTCAATTTAAGAATCAGTGGCATTCCTCATTTGGGGGAGCGCAGCTGACAACACTTTGGCGGTTTAAGAACACATTTCCACGCGTTCATGAATCCGGCGGGGATATTTCTTAGAGTTGTTCTTAGGAAGTTCGTAAGAAGACATTTAAGAAGACACAGAGCTGGGAACAGGAGAGAGGGAAGAGAGAGAGAGATAGAGATAGAGATAGAGAGAGAGAGAGAGAGAGAGAGAGAGAGAGAGAGAGAGAGAGGAGGGCATTGTAGGACAGAGGCTACAGACGTCTCATCCTGTCTCATCCAATGGCAGACTGGACTGGTGGTGATTGGCAGCAGTTCACACATCAGCTCTGTTGAAGAAGGAGCAAAACCATGAGCTGTGCAAAACACTGATTACCTAGGAGGATGAGGGTGTGTGTGTGCGTGTGTGTGGCCATGTGAGCGTGTGTGTGTGGCTATGTTTGTGTGTGTGGCTATGTTTGTGTGTGTGTGTGTGTGTTTGTGTGTGTGCTTGCTCCCCCTCACTCCTAATTGTGGTGTTTTTTTTCCCTCCCCCTGAGTGAGAGTTATGTTTTGGGGGTTTTGCACCCCCTTCTGGACTGAAGCTGTATTATTCACCATGTGTCTGTGTTGTCTTGTGTCCCCACTCTTGATTGTCCGCACCTGTCTTCACTTCCCTGATTAGTTTTTCCTTATTTATACCTGCCCCAATCCTGTGTTCTTTGTCAGTCGACAGCATTACGTTCATGTATAGGAGCTATTAAGTCAACCACCATTCATGCAGTACTAAGAGAAGCAGGAGAGACATCGCTGGAGTTATGAAGAGAGAAACTCACACTTGCATGCTAGGTCAGGCTATAAAGAAATGGGGAAGAAAACCTACAAAAACTTACAAAGAAGATGCTGCAGGAGTGTTGGGAATATTCCAAGTTCCAGGGGTATGCGTTTGGGTGGAGAAGAGAGAGCGAAGACATGTGGAATGGAGGCCTTGGAGTTCACTAAGTCCACCCCGGTTAGTAGTGTTCCCGCTTGGCTTTTCCCAGAAGTAAAGATAGACATGAGCATTCGGGGAAAGAAAAGGCAATGGCGAATGAATCAAGTGGGAGTTAAAACAAGTATTTACTTGAGGAATAGATATCACAATTATCCAAAAATCTAGACAGATGGTTCAAAGAACAATCAGGAGTGTGTGGGAACTGGTGTGTATGTCCCTGAGTATAAAATAATCAATATCAAAAAGACTGTCCGACCAGTTATCAGTATATACAGCAGAAATAGTGGCAACCACTATTGGGCGACAGTGGGTTGAAGAGATCAGACCTGATAGGGTGGTGATATGCAGAGAAGACTTACTAATTGAACTTTACCATAGTCTGTTAAGACGTCATAGAAGTGGTATAGATGTACAGTTCTGTTGGGTGCCAGCACATGAGGGGGTGAAAGGGAATGAGTGTGCCGATAAACTAGCAAAAAGGGCCTTACAAAGGAAATAGTACCAGTTCCACTTGGAAAAGGAGAAGGAAAAGCAGTGATTAAGAAAAAAGGAATATAGATATGGCAGAAAAGGTGGGAGGAAGACCAGAAAGGAAAGGGGGTATCAAAAAATACAAAAGACGGTCATAACAAAGAAGTATAAAAAAAGGAACAGAAGGGAGGAAATCATCATAACAAGACTTAAAGAAGTTAAAGAAAACATGGAATATATCCTACTGTATTGCACCATGTATGAAGCAGAAAGAGTTATAGGTCTGAGAGGCAAGACAGGAGTGGAATCTGATGGGGATACTGGGAACAGAAGGAGAGGGAGAGCGGGTAGGAAACAGGGTTAAATGACATGATGTTACACACTCTTGTAAAGTAGGTGGCGGTATGCACCTTAAAGTTGTTTGCTATCAGCCATTAAACCGAGAGAAGAAGTTCTTTGTCAGTTTGTTGTCTCGGTTTGTGGTATCCTGGTTCATGTCCTTGTTTTCAGGTTTTTGCAGTGGCAGAGTTTGGTTATCTGGAGTAATTTATTTTAATTTTATTAAAGGATCATTCTAAGTTCAACCCGCTGCCTGTGTTCTGGGTGCTACCACCCTAACCTGACAGGAGCAGAGCCACGTTGTCATAATCACTTTGCACACTGTTCTCTCGCTTCTGATTGGTGTCTCCACATTGCTCGGTTTGACCAAAGCACATGCGCTCACCACATAAGCCCCCTGGACACACACACACACCACACACCACACAACCCTAACCCCTGTAATGGAAAATTACATACATAAGTATAGTCACGTATTATGAATGCATATATGTTTCTCTTCCTAATGAACCATCTCCTCTCAAGGGTTGCCATGAACCCGTGAGGTAATGTTCCAAAGTGTTGTAACCATCTGTAGCCGGAGGGACTCGTTTTCGCCCTGGGCAAAAAGAAGTTAGTATAATGTCAGCCCGTGCCCCTAACTAACGCAAGGAAACTGCTGGAGGCCTCAATGCCCAGCCTCGCCTTCTCTCCGTAATGATAAGCACCACTGATTATGCTTGTGGACCGGAGCGGTCCGAGAGAGGGAGAGATATCTCCTTGAAGTCCTATAGGATCATACTGTCTACAGCACCTGCCATGTTTTGGGGTGGGAAAATGGCTATAAGACTTACAAACTCCTTTGTCTCTTTGGCTACTTCCGGCTCTCAGACCCCACTGTTAGTGTGTCTGACTGAGAATAACCCATCAGCGCTGATTATATGTATTTGATACTTAATAAATGTTTGTCTACTATACTGGTCTAAAATCCACTGGTGACAGAGTTGTTTCTTATTAATGGTAAATGGATTGCATTTATATAGCGCTTTTATCCAAAGCGCTTTACAGTTGCCTCACATTCACCCATTCATACACCGACGGTGGTGCCAACCATGCAAGGTAACAACCAACACGTCAGGAGCGGGTAGGGTTAGGTGTCTTGCTCAGGGACACCACGACACTTAGCTAGGTAGAGCTCAGGGATCGAACCAGCAACTTTCCAGTTGGCAGACAACCACTCTACCTCCTGAGCTACTGCCGCCCCATTATTAGTTAACAGATTTCCACCACACCCCCCACACACATCCGAGCCACGGCATGATGCTGCTCCTATTGGCCGTGTGCTGATAGCGCAAAACACTCACTGCTCACTTTGCTTCAGGCCAGTTACATCAGCATTCATAACAGAAGACAATATTAATGGTATTATATTAAGATAATATCATATATTTTTTTAAACAGGAACACATATACACGTAGTATAGCACATCCCACTCAGGGACAGCCCCATCTCTGGTAAAGCGCAGATTATTACAATTATAATTAGAAAACTTGTACATGACTTTTATAATGATAAATTATATGGATGTCATTTGTAAAAACTAATCGGCTGGTACATTCTCAAAAAACTGGAGGTGAGAGGGTGGATTTTACAGCACCAGGGCATCTCTTCCTGATTGGTTCTGGAAGTCCATCTTGCCTGTCAATCACATGCACACATGGTGCTATCGACTCCACCACATGTGCATGAACGCAATACTCCTCAATGGCGGAGAAACCACAGGGAGGGAGCTATCAGAGAGGGATGGGGCTTTTCATTTGGTCGTATACTCACTAAACCTCAAGGTGATGGAGGTAGGAGGTAAGATTTCAGAGAAAATACATTTGGTAAAGCCATAATCCTCTGTCAATGCCTCTGTACGAGCCAATTGACTGCTCCTGACTCATTTCTGAACAATCAGGGGTTATTTAGCGTGATTGACTCAGGGAATCCATCTTGCCTGTCACAGGTGTGTCCAAGGTGTGTGAGATGCAAGGCATCTCGAGGGGGGAGAAACTGAGGGAGGGAGGGAACGCATCTTTGTGGTTGTTCAGTTTCAAAATCTTGCTCTCTTCTACTCTTTCCTGCTCTCTCTTGACACACAACTACTAATTAGCAAAGACATTTGGTGGTAATGTGCTCAGAATGGCATGTCTGCTCTTATCCCAGCTATTATGCAGGCAACCTAGCAATTATGAAACTCGTTCTATTAGCCTTGTAACTATGAATGCTTGAAACCTGCTCTATTCTTATCTTCATGTACCACAGCGATATATTGCTGTCTCCTTCAACAAATGTCCTCACTGTAAGTCTCTTTGGATAGAAGCGCCTGCCAAATGCCCTAAATGTAAATGTAAATATAAATGTACATTTGGGATTCTTCCGTTGTCTATCCATATAATGACAACACAGCCCAACAAAAGGCAGTAACTCCGGAGCAGTGGTCCAGCCAGGATATGTAGGTTTGTTGAAGGCCCTTCCTGTTGGGGCCCAAGCAACGCTTTCTGCAAATCATCCATTAATTCATGGGAGTGGTCACAAAAGAGTATCATATTTCACACTCAGCAAGTCAAACATAGGCTAGAGGGGGCGGGAGTGCATGAACACACACGCACACTCTTGTACGTGATGTTTTGAGCAGTAACAGCAGTTAACACAATGGTCTGGGGTTAAATTACAGAGATGGTCAAAAAGAATCCGTCACGGATGCAGGCATTGAATAGAGTACAATAGAATGGAATATAATAGAATAACCGTTATTTTCCTCAACACAGTGAAGACGTGTGTATAAAGTGCAGTGTGCCATACTAAATAATAGCAGATGTTACGTGTAGGCCTACACCTCACACAGATCAGGTGAGGAGGACCACTCCACAGGAGTTGTGAGACACAATGTAACATAAGAAAGATCACAGAAACAAACCAAACAGTTGAGATAAGGTGCCATCATACAATAAAATCATTGATGATTTACCCCATAATTAATGTGTGGAATCCAGAGACTCTTCCTTTTTATGAAACAAGAGAAACAATAAAAGAAAGTACCAGAGGGCTTGTAGTGGGACAACAGGAAACGATAAGCCGGTTGGAATGATTTTGGGAATGGCAATGAAAAGGAAGTGGAATTATAACCGTTATCTGGTGTTGGGGAAATCCAGTCAAAGAGGAGAGGGAGGATACCATTCCCATTGCTACTAATACAACGAAAGGTATAACCTCCCCAGGAAAGGACCTGGTGAAAATACCCTGTTAAAGTAGGCCAGCACATATCAGTGAGAAAGCATCTAGAATCTGTGGGTTATGTATAATAACATGTGGAAGGAAGGGAAGCGTCCTAAATCAAAGAAGCAGCGGTGATGCCAATATGGGGGAAGCTGGGGAAAGACAGAGCCAATAACATTTCATATGGGAAAGATAATGGAAAGAATTATTAAGAATCTATTATTTAGAAGCAATACATTCATGTCACAGTATCAAAAACAATTTCGGAAAGGAACCAGAACATCCGGTGATATGTTTCCTTTGATATTGATTGAGAAGGCCTATGTGTCACGACTCAGAACGGGAATCAAGTGCAGATCCGAATAGCTGAAGTGATTGACATTTATTCACAAAACAGTCCGGCAGGCAAAACAGAGTCCAGGTACAGGCAGGGTTTGTAGGCAGGCAGGTAGTGGCAGTCAGGTAACATATAGTACACGCAGGGTTTAAATACTCAACCTAATCGACACAAAGTGAGACAGGTGAACAGAGAAAATGGAGGGAAAAGTACAAAGGCAGGAAGTTGACCAAAAAAGGACATGGGCGTGACCCCGGGCACATTACTAACACACATGGCTATATAAACAAACAAAGTCCGAACTGTCAAATTCGAACAGGTAGGGGGACACAAAAACAACAGTCCAAGCAGGAATCCTGACAGTACCCCCCCCTCTACCAACGCCTCCTGGCGTTGACTGTGGAAGGAGCAGGGTGCTGACGGTGAAAGTCCCTGATGAGAGAGGACTCAATGTTCCGGGTAGAGAGCCAGCACCTCTCCTCGGTGCCGTAACCCTCCCAGTCCACCAGGTACTGGTGACCCCGACCCCGACGGCGGACGTCGAGCAGGCGGCGAACTGTGTAGACCTCGGACCCATCATCGAGTCTGATGGGAGGTGGGGGCTTGGGGTTGGGACAAAGGGGCTTGCACACAAACGGCTTGACACAGGAAACATGGAAGGTGGGGTGGATGCGGCGGAGGGCAGGGGGGAGGTTCAGGCGGACCGCAGAGGGGTTGACCACCTTTGCGATGGTGTAGGGGCCGATGAAGCGTGGATTCAATTTTGGGGCGGTCACCTTCAGAGGAATATCACGTGTGGAAAGCCAGACCTGCTGCCCCTGGGAGTAGTGGGGAGCCCTGGTGCGGCGACGGTCTGCCTGATGCTTCGTCCTGGTCTGTGCGCGAAGAATGGCGGCCCGAGTCCGCCTCCATGTTCTGCGACAGCGTCGGATGAACGCCTGTGCTGAGGGAACCCCGACCTCCTCCTCTTGGGCCGGGAACACTGGAGGCTGGTAGCCAAGGCAGCACTGGAACGGTGACAACCCAGTCGAGGAGGACGGCAAGGAGTTCATGGAGTACTCCACCCACGGTAGCTGAAGGCTCCAGGCTGTAGGATCCTGTGACGTCAGGCACCGCAGCACTGTCTCCATCTGCTGGTTGGCTCGCTCCGACTGGCCATTTGACTGGGGATGAAAACCTGAAGACAGACTGACTTTGGCGCCCAGAAGGTTACAAAAAGCACGCCAAAAATTTGAGGTGAACTGGGGCCCTCTGTCTGTAACTACATCCACAGGGAGCCCATGTACCCTGAAGACATGCTGCACGAGTAACTCAGCTGTCTCTTTGGCAGAGGGTAATTTGGGTAAGGGAACTAAGTGCACTGATTTAGAAAATCGGTCGACAATAGTGAGGACTGTGGTGTTACCGTGAGAAGGTGGAAAACCAGTGACAAAGTCCAGGGCGATGTGGGACCAGGGCCTCCTGGGTACTGGCAGGGGTTGCAGTAAGCCGGCAGGTGGTTGGTTTGAAGGTTTATTCCGGGCACACACGGAGCAGGCCTCCTCAAACTCACGCACACTCCCCTCCATAGCAGGCCACCAGAAGCGTTGCTTGATGAGAGCAGTGGTATGTCTGACGCCCGGGTGACAAGCCAGCTTGGATGAGTGACCCCATTGCAGGACCTGGGACCGGACAGATTGCGGTACAAAGAGACAGTTAGGAGGGCAAGCACTGGGGCCTGACTCACCAGACATGGCTGTGAGGACGATTGTCTCAATATCCCACGTGGCAACTCCTATGAGGCACTTTGGAGACAGGATGGTGCTGGGTGCAGGGGCAGGATCCGACTCCGGGAACTGACGAGACAGGGCATCCGGTTTTCCATTCTTGGACCCTGGTCGATAGGACAGACAAAAGTCAAACTGGGAGAAAAACAGAGACCAACGAGCTTGCCTGGGATTTAGACGCTTAGCCGAGCGGAGATACTCCAGATTCTTATGATCCGTCCAAACTAAAAATGGTTCTTTAGCTCCCTCCAGCCAATGACGCCACTCCTCTAGTGCTAACTTTACTGCCAAGAGCTCTCTGTCACCAATGTCATAGTTGCGCTCAGTAGGAGTGAGTTTATGTGAATAGAAGGCACAGGGATGGAGCTTCTGATCTGCCCCAGAACGGCACCCACCCTGACATCCGAGGCATCCACTTCAACTATAAACTGACGGGCGGGGTCGGGCTGGCTCAAGATCGGGACTGGCTCTTCAAATCATTGAACGCTGCTTCGGCAGCTGGTGACCAGGAGAATTTCACTCTTGAGGAGGTTAGAGCGGTTAGAGGAGCCGCCACTGAACCATAATTGCAGATGAACCGCCGGTAAAAGTTTGCAAACCCCAGAAATCTTTGTACTTCCCGCCGAGACATTGGACAAGCCCAGTCTGTAACATATTGATTGGGCTAATAAACATCCTAGGCTGGAGCCCGTTTTGTCTGTCAAACTGTCTAAGAGATGCTCTTACACCCCTGTCTACAGTCCCACCAGCCACAGAGGACTCCTTGGATCTGTCTGATGTACCGCCTGAGTACCTGGACCTCAAGGCCGTGTTCAGTCCTTTGTCTCCAGCCATGTCCTTTTTTGGGCAACTTCCTGCCTTTGTTCTTTTCCCTCCATTTTCTCTGTTCACCTGTCTCTCATTTTGTGTCAATTAGGTTGAGTATTTAAACCCTGCTTTTTCAGTTCCCTTTGTCAGATCGTCACAGCGTGTACTATATGTTACCTGACTGCCAGTACCTGTAATAATAATAATACATTTTATTTGTATTGCACTTTACATTTAAGAAAAAACTCAAAATGCTACAGATTAAAAAGCATGAAAGTGCTAAAAATTAAGTATAAAAATCCAGCAGAAGGCTCTGGAAAAAAGGTTGGTTTTTAGGCCTCGTTTAAAAGCATCCACAGTCTGTGGTGCCCTCAGGTAGTCGGGGAGAGCATTCCACAGGCTGGGAGCGGCCGAGCAGAATGCCCGATCCCCCCCGAGGTGACGTATCTGGTAGAAGATCGATGGCCAGATCATAGGGTCGGTGTGGTGGCAGAGAGGTCGCTTGGGCTTTACTGAACACGGCCTTGAGGTCCAGGTACTCAGGCGGTACATCAGACAGATCCAAGGAGTCCTCTGTGGCTGGTGGGACTGTAGACAGGGGTGTAAGAGCATCTCTTAGACAGTTTGACAGACAAAACGGGTTCCAGCCTAGGATGTTGTTATTAGCCCAATCAATATGTGGATTGTGCTTTACGAGCCAGGGCCGACCAAGGACAAAGGGCGCATAAGGTGAGTAACATATGGAACACTAGGTTCTCCTGATGATTGCCAGAAATGAGTAGACTCACCGGGGGCGTGACATGGGTTATCTGGGAAAACCTTACTCCGGTTAGTGCTCTGGCCTCCAGGGGTATCTTCAGCTTGGCTGGGGAGAGGTGTAGTTCAGAAGCCAGAGAGGATTCCATGAAGTTGCCCTCGGCTCCCGAGTCGATAAGGACGGAGACGATGTGGCGATGAGCTCCTGTAACGAGCGTGGCAGAGACAAGGGTACGGACTGTAGGAGAGGGATGAAGAGGAGTAACACTCACCAGTAATCCCCCTCTATGGGTGAGTGCTGCCCTTTTGCTGGGCACTGAGCGGAGTAATGGCCAGGTTTACCACAATAAATGCAGGAATTGGTGTCCCTTCTTCTTTGTCTCTCGGCTGGAGACAGATGTGTACGGTCCACGTGCATGGGTTCTGGCACGCAGGGGTCTGCTGGCGCTGGCCAGGACGGGAGAGGGGCCTCCGAGGGGGGTGACCTCAGAGAAGGATGGAACTCTCGTTCCCCGGCGCGCAGCTTCAGACGTTTGTCCACTCTGATAGCAAGATCCACGAGGTCATCAAAGGTAGAAGGTAGCTCCCGGGTGGCGATCCCATCCTTGATGGCCTCAGAGTCCATTGAGGAAGGCATCATACTGGGCATCCGGATTCCAGCCACTGGTGGTGGCGAGGGTGCGGAAATCTATTGCATAGTCGGAAGCAGACCTCCTCCCCTGGCGGATCTGCAACATCACTCGGGCGGCTTCTCTCCCATGCACTGAGCGATCGAAGACTCTCTTCATCTCGTCTCTGAAGGCCTGATAGCTGAGACAGACTGGAGAGCTTGAGTCCCAAACTGCAGTTCCCCACTCTCTTGCACGACCAGTCAAGAGAGTTATGGCGTACGCAATCCGGGACTGATCCAACGGAAAGGTGGGGGGCTGCAGCTGGAACACCAGAGAACATTGAGAAAGGAAAGATCTGTAGGTTCCTGGTTCCCCAGCATAAAGTGCAGGAGCTGGCAGTCGGGGGTCTCAGACAGGGTTACCAGACGAGCCAGGCGGGTTGGGCTGTGGCTGCGGTTGAGGCGGGGGCGGAGGCACCAGGGACAGTTGGATCTGCTGCAGCTGGGCAGCCATGTCTGTGATGTTGGTTGTGATGGCTTCCAGAGACCTTTGAACTGCCTCAAACTGGGCTTGATATCGACTGAGAAGCGCCCCTTACCTCTCCAGCACAGCCCTCATCTGATCCAGATCTGCTGATTCCATCTTGGTCAGATGGTACTGTCACGACTCAGAACGGGAATCAAGTGCAGCTCCGAATAACTTTGAACATTTATTCACGCTGTGACGATCTGACAAAGTGAACTGAAAAAGCAGGGTTTAAATACTCAACCTAATCGACACAAAATGAGAGACAGGTGAACAGAGAAAATGGAGGGAAAAGAACAAAGGCAGGAAGTTGCCCAAAAAATGACATGGGCGTGACCCCGGGCACATGACACACATGGCTATATAAACAAACAAAGTCCAGAACTGTCAAACTCCAACAGGTAGGGGGAGACAAAAACAACATGATATGACGTAGAGACATAAGCCCATGTGGGCTTTTATTATTTAAACTTGAAACGCTCAGTGTGGATAGAGAAAGAATGTTGAAGTGGGTAAAATATTTTCGGATTGGAAAATTCGAGTGAGAGTAAAAATATGCTCGCAAAATGCCGTGTTGAGAATGACTTAAGTGATTGATATTTATGATTGACAATGTACACACACGTAGGGGAACCATCAGGGGCTGAGTGTGTCCTTTCATTTAGCCTTTCAATTTCCAAAAATAACATTTCAATTCAAATGTATAGATTTTAAGTTGTAGTAGTATGATCCCTCCCACCCCAAAAAAACACACAAAAAGAAGAAGTTAATCATTGGTCCAGTCCAGTCACTACTAGCCATGACTGTGCGGGTTTCACAGCTCACCGTCTTTTGGTGCGTAGACGGAACGTTTGAGGGGGAAGCATTATGAGAGAGCACATAGATTCAGTAATGTCAGATGTCCCCAGTAACGCGCCTGAGCGTGAGTATTAACATCATGCATTTGTCTTATATAACGCACACTAGGCTGGCGTTATTTAACATTTACATTATGAACTAGTAATATTGTGTCGTTCAGCTTGTCGGACGCAAATATCAGCAAAGTGTGGCGACATGTCGTCTCTCTTGCGTCATCTTCTATGACTAAGTTATTGTAGAAGGTTGTTTGACTGTAATCCTGCTGTAATACATGCACATTTAGTCAGCTACACAAAGCAGCTATAATATCATGAGTGCGCTACTTCTAGGGATGACGTTCATCGGGAAGCTTAAGGTTAAAGGTCCAACACGACCGAGAAAACAGACACAAAAGAAATGACGCTGTCAGACGCAGACCGCGCTCAAATAACCAAGCTACCGTCCCACCTCACGACCAACAACCATACACTACGGGCGAGCTCAGCTGCAGTGTCGGGGGTCTTGCAACATCAGACACCCTCTCTTAGGCGACCCGGGTTGGTCGATCATTGAGGTTGATTCAGCCTCGGCTTGTGCCCCAGCAGCAGCTGCAGCACTCTTGATCCAGAGACACCTGGAGGCTCTGGATCCAAATACTTTGCAGCCTCTGTGTTTTTACAGATGGCCCTCATCCTCCTCTCGCTTGTGATGCGATGCTGAGTGCAGTGGCAGCCCTAGAGACTGTCCTGTACATCTTCAACACCTTACCGCCACAGGCAAGCACTTTGCCTTCCAGCCTTGTCTGTGACACAGTCACTGACTAAGCCCTCATACATCTCCCTCTTCCGCTGGAAGGCCTCCTCCATACGGTTTTCCTGTGAAGGCAGGGTGAGCTCCAGCATGATAACGCTCTTGGTTGCCTCTGACACCAGAGCAATGTCTGCTCAGGTCCAAGTTTGTCTTGGCGACATGCAGAGGGAACATGAGTTGCCTGGCCATGTCCACTGTCCGCTGCCCTGTCTGCCCCAGCCTTTCCCATGAGAGACGTGGCAAAACAAAGTGTTCATTAGCCTAGTTGTGGAGGGTGTGTGGTTAGTGGTTGGTTGAAGCAGCCACCTGCTCTCTCTACAGTCATCTACAATAACCGGATAATTGTAGATGACTGTAGACAGAGCAGATTGTGCAAAGCTAGTATGCTAGTGCTCTCCTTGCGTGTGTGTGGTGGTGGGTGCTTTAACCTGTGTCAATGCACCTCAGGTGTCCAGCCTAGGGTTTTGCGGTACGACAGCTCTCTTGAGTACTCTCAATATAGAGTAACATCAACAAAAAAAAACCTTGACGCATTCTGATGTACAAGCTGTGTGGACAGCTTGTTCTGGTTGACGTCACAGCAGGTAGGCCTATACTGTATATACGTGCATGCATGCAACCAGAAGGTAGAAGTCAAAGATCTAGATGAGGAGGATTTGTTGTGCCGTTAACTGTGCTTGAACATTCTATGGGACTCACACATCCCTTTAAAGGGCCCTTTTTATACCAGGTGTGAGTGTGAATCGCCATTCCAAGCCGTTTCAAAATTGTCATGTGACAAAAATTGTCATTGTGATGAAGTGACATCACAAGTGGGAGTGTCCACCTAGATTTATGCTGACTAGCTCAGACTACTAGCCTACCTAGTGGATTGTACCAACTGGTAAACTGATATGCACCAATGTGTCATTTGGGTTACCATCGGTTTTCACTGTTTGCTTTGGCGTGATTCTGTGTGCACACGGTCCTGTTGTTGCCCTTATAAGGAGCTGGCGGGGCGTGTCTGTATGCAAATTCAGGTGTAGAGCACGCGCGTTCTATTTGAGAATGAGTGGCATTCCTCATCGGGGGAGCGCAGCTAAGAACACTTTGGCGGTTTAAGAACACATTTCCCCGTGTTCATGAATCCGGCGGGCAGATTTCTTAAGTTTGTTCTTACGAAGTTCGTAAGAAGATATTTAAGAAGACACTGTTCGAGAATGTTTGAGAATGAGGTCCAATGGTCAGTGGTTCAACTACCTAAGCCTACTGTTTTTTGTTTACTTTCTCTGACTCGTGTAGACATTAAGCTATTTGTGTCGGCCATGCTTCCCACAAAATTAAATATAGAGGCTATACATTTACTGGACAACCAGCCTTTGTGTAACAAAATGGGAAACAAACAGCACTCCATTTAATTTGGACTCTTCTAATATAACAGACAAGTCACATAGTAGACAAGTAGTAGAATTCTAAAAATGCTGATTTGAAATGTTTCCAGACTGCCCGGGGACGACCAGTGAGCAGGCAGGGAAGGCCTCGCCATGCCAGGGCTGTCCCAACCAGAAGATCTGCGCCTCTGGGGCCACCAAGATCCCAGACCCCGGTGAGACCACAGCTCTTCTTATTCTGCATGTGTGTGCACTGCTTCCTTCTCACACCTGTGCAGCGATAGAGCTGGGTGGTCCCGCCCACTCTCATGATGACATGCCACATAAAAAAAAAAAAATGTGATGGTGTCTATGGACAAAAATGAAAGTACACACACAGTAGTAGAGTCATTTCTAAAATTGGTTGTCGAAACATTTACATTTACATTTAGGGCATTTGGCAGACGCTTTTATCCAAAGTGACATACAAAGAGTACATTTGTTGAAGGAGGAGCAATATCTTGCTCTAGTACATAAAGACACTTTTGCAGCACCTACATTTAGCTGTATTCGGATTTGGATTAAATTAAATAATAAATAAAATAAAGATCCAGATCCTCCATCTTTGTTTCTGGGGCTCAACACCCCCCCCCCCCCCCCCCCCCAAGTCTCTAACCCTCTTCCTCTCCCTCCCACCAGCCATAGCGGAGATAGCAGAGAAGATGTTGACGGTGAAGCACAAGATCCTGGTGCTGTCTGGGAAGGGTGGGGTGGGGAAGAGCACCTTCAGCGCCCACCTAGCCCACGCTCTGTCCAGCGACACCACCAAGGAGGTGAGGGGGGGAAGCACGGCCCCATCTGCTGGTCTGTTGATGTAACTGTCTCTCCTAGCACTCGCTAAAGCCTCCGGTATCATTTAGATGTACAGATTCTGTCGACTGGAATCGGCGTAAATGCCAACAATAGCCGTTGCACTTGGGTAACAGTAGCAGCCTCGGTCACACACTAATTCCAACAGATGTGTTACTATATTTATTTGTTTATCTTTACTAGTTAGCGTTGGTAGAGAGCAGCCCCCACACAGGAAGTTGAAGATGGCTTCATCCCCAAAAATGGTATACTCTTTGTCTAGACTTGTTTGAGCTAATGCTATCAAAATGCTACTGCTATTGCAAGTAGCATTTTGTAACTCATGGTGGGTATGCTTGGGAGATTTTGAGAAAATTAAAAAAATGCTGCCATCTGAAGGGCAAAGGAGAATCTCTCCAAGCCCCAGGGAAGAAATGCTGAAAGGGGGATTCCAGGGTGCAATAGGTGGCGTAACAGGCGGACATAATGGCAGTGTAAACAAGCAAAATGATGGACAACAGATTCAACATATCACAGAGGGATATATCCACCTCACACTTACCAAATATCTCGTCCCATAGACTGCAGTTACGTGAGATTGCAATGGATTTTGTAATCCATTGTGAGATTGCAATGGACTTAATGCTGCTTGATATGCAATGCACAGCTTGGTAACCCTTATTAAAATAATGGGAAGTGACAGGGTTAGGGTACAGTGACGTATAGAGAGCCCAAGTCCCGCCCCTTCCGCTGTTCCCCTATGGGACATTATTTGGGGGGGAGAGAGACAAGTAATTTTACACTTACATATATGTTCGTCAATTTAAAAGATAAGTCAAAGTCGTAGGACAGCCGACTGGGTCTAACTTGGGCTCTCTATTAGGCTCGGTCTTGGCTTGTGTCCCCGCCCCCCACGCCCTGTCCTCTCACTCCCCCCCATCCCCCCTCCCCCTTTCCTCACCTCTTCCTTCCTCTGCTTGGCAGTCCAAGGTAAACGGAATGTACAGTGAAATACTTCTGTATGCTCTGGGATAGACTGACAGTTGGTGGGATGCGTGCCATGTACGCACACATGCACACACGCACATATGTCCACAGTACTGTTAGTTTGACCGTACTGTGGGGAAATGGTGTGGGAGTGTATAGCAGCTTCCTGTGATGACTTTCTGTTTGTGTCTTTACTTCCAATGAAGAGTCAAGGTACACACACACCCCCACACGTTTACTGGCTATTTCAGTTGGAATTCTCCTCCCCTCCTACCTTGGAAATCCAGAGTTCTCACGAGAGCACAATTTGAATTTGCTCAGCGAGTCACTCTGGTAATCAGTAACATGCTCATTAGCAATTCCTGTTGTTCCGAACGTAAACCAATCACATCGGTGTATCTGATATAGGCGGGCCAGAAGCGGGCTAAACAGATGGCGTCAGCGCTGCGACGGAATCAGTCCGGAATCAGTCAGTAAACATTGCAAGATGGCTATCGAAAATGTATGAGTATCTGTACAAACTAGGGATGCACCGATTTTTTTTTTACTTACATTTGGGTACTTGCCGATACCGATACGAGTACTTAATAAAACCATTAGGCCTACAGTTCTAATGACTTTGAAAACATGTTATGGGGGGGGGGGGGTGCTCCGTTAATTTGCGGTTCTGATGGGGGGGGTGCTCCGTTAATTGGCGGTTCTGATGGGGGGGGGGGTGCTCCGTTAATTGGTGGGGACATGTCCCCAGCGTCTCCACTAAATTCTACGTCCATGCTCGGTACCATGCGCAGTTGCTATTAAACATCCATAAACGACAACTTGGTTGCATCTCTTTATTTCAATATTCCTTGGCTAAGAATATTACAAGGTTAACGTTGCGTTGCCAAAGTGGTATCGGTGCGGTTGTATCGGAGTAGTTTAACGAGTACGAGTACATGAGCACAGTATCGGACCGATACTGAATACTGGTATCGGTATCGGTGCATCCCTAGTACAAACCAACTATTCTCATATTCTGCTTGCAAAAACGGCAAAAGTCATTTTGTGGCTCCATTTCCATTAGGCTACATTTACGTCTCTTTGTCAAACTATTCTCCAAAACAAACTCGTTTCCGTCCTCTGGATACGTCACCCCGTGTATTCTTCTGATTGGTCGTAGTGTTATCCAATTGCGTGCAGTGATATTTTCAAATGCATGCTTGGTGCCGCCCCTCGAGTTGGGCCATTTTCATTACTCATTACCAGCTTTCTAGATGTGGGTCTGGATTTCCAGGCTACTCCCCTCCCGCAATCAGCATGTTACCGTTTTTAACATTGCCGTTGCTAACAACACCCTCTGAGCGACTGACACTCTGAAGAAGACGTATTGTTTCATGGGCCGTTTTCACCTCCCCACGTGAAAATATTCCACTAAAACAAACCCCCCCTCCTGGGACACTATTCTAAGGAGTACCATCACAAAAAATTACAAGACAAGACCTATTCCTATATCCTAGAATGATAATGGGTTCAGCCAGACCTTTCTCCACCTCTAAAACCAAGTGTGGAGATGGGTCTCGATATACGAGACTAGATGGCAGCACAGTCATTCTTTTGTTTCCTTCTCTCTGCTATAACAATGGCAGTCAACTATCTCTAGTTTAAAACTCTTCACCTGCTGCCCCCGGCAATGTGAGAAATTTGACCCTCCATCACATTGCTTTTATTCACGTACAAAAATAACCCATTACTCTGGCCCCCTCTTGTGGTTATCGGTTCATGTTGCACAAGAACAACAACATGCCCACAAAAAATCCAACATGTATGTGTGGATGGATTTAAAACTAAGATTGAGGTACTTATAGTAAGTACATTAAGTACCAGGATAGCCACTGAATACCAAGCACAAACGTACGCACAAACGTGCGTACATAATACATGTGAAATGACATGACGTGAAAACTTTTATCTTTGTGTGTAATGTTTTGAAATGTCTGACATCGGCAGAGTATCCTGCATCATTTTTTAACTCAACTGTATTCATTATTGGTAGGAAGCCTATTTGTTGATAAACCCCACATGGTAGACTGCAAGTAGACTGTAGTCCAGACAAGTATTCTGAGGAGAACGTGATGGCTCGGGCAGAAGAATAACCACCAGGTTATGGAGGCAGCATGCCGGTGCGTGAGCTAAGCTTGCCACGGGGAGATCTCTCTGCCTCACTCCCTTGTCTCACTCGCCTGTCTCACTCTTCTTGTGCCGCCAGGTGGCTCTGCTGGATGTGGATATCTGTGGGCCATCTATTCCCAGAATCATGGGCTTGGATGGAGAGCAGGTGAGTTCTCACGAGACCACACGTGCGTCTACATGTGCCACGGCTATCAAGAGGCATGACGTGGCTCATTGACTAGTGGATGATTTGTATGATTTCAAATTGTATACATTCAAATAAAACCCCATCACATAGAGCTCTAAAATCGACATAAATAAGATGAGATAAGATAAAACTTTATTAATCTCGAAGGAAATTATATTCCAGAGGTTGCATAGCAATAGAATAATAAAAATAAATAATAAAAATAAATAATACAAATATATTTTTTTATATTTTTATATTTCTCTTAGACTCACTGTAAATACATTTGTACATTTGTTGTATAGGTAAGATGTTCAGTCAGCAAAACAAGTTAAATTTTTTGTTTTGTAGGTGTAAGACATGTAAATCAAATTATTCAACCTTATTTAATATAATAAGTATTTAAGTACTTTCTTGGGTACGCGTAGCCCCACTTGGGAACCGCAGTGCTTAAACTTTATTGTTTGTTTGTTAAACTTTATTGACATGTAGGTCCATCAGAGTGGTTCTGGCTGGTCTCCCGTGGTGAGTCATCCCCCCCCACCACCCCCCGCCCCTCTGACATGTTGATAAAGCGCTCCTAATGCTAGCCTCTCCCCTGCTAAAACCTCGGGGGGGTGGGGGTGTGTTTGTTTTCCTCTCCCAGTATGTAGAGGAGAACCTGGCTGTCATGTCCATCGGCTTCCTGCTCAGTAGCCCCGACGATGCCGTCATTTGGAGGGGCCCGAAGAAAAATGGTACGCATGCACGCGCACACACACACGCACGCACGCACACACACACTATGTGGTCCTCACTACAGTGTAGGAGCTGCAGCTATCCAACTCGCTAAATTCTTGCAAAATGCAAAGTGATGACTAGAGTTGTCGTAAGCTTTACTCTCTGTTTAATGTAGCTCTTTATATCGTCTTACACAGATGGAGTGAAAACTGTTACAAGATGAGAATACAAACCGTCACCCTTTTGTTGGCAACATGTGCATTTCCCAATGTAAATACATGTAATTACAAACAAATCAAATGCTTTTTAGTGTAAACAACTGCTTAACACTAAGTTATAAGTGCAGCTTTGAAATGCTGTACTCAGGACATTGCCTCTGTGGCATTTACAGTGTAGATTACCAAGGCTGTAAAGGCAGCTTCTTTGAATGGCTAACAGGAAGTGATCTTTGTGAACCCGTCATCCTGACAAACACTTATCATCAAAATATAACAAGTCTACCAATATGCCTTACAGGCAGCACACATAAACTCATTTTCAATTACACTAGAAACTCGGCTGCATAGCATGCAGGCACTCTCACTGTACTGCACTGATCACTTACCATTTATCATTATACTTTATCATCACATGTTGTTGTCTACTATCTACTACTTACCATTTTTATGCTAGTATACGAATATTACTGTACTGCACGCGGACCCTTTAAATACATTTTTGCATCAACAGCCAGAGTATTGCTACTTCACTTGTCACTTTTACCGTACTTACTAGGTCCTATATTACTAATTGTTCAAAGTTGTTTTAGTATTTATGTTTATAGGATTACTGTTCAGAAGACTTTTTACTGTGCTTTTTGCTGTACTTCTATGTACTATTACTAATTGTTTAGAGTTGTTTAGAAGAATACTGCAGGAGTGAATGGGGAGTAAGCATTCCATTGTACTTGTTACATATGGCAATAAAGACATTTTTTATCTTGAATCTTGAAAAATTGTATGTGTGCTCCCCTGCCCCCCCCCCCCCCCCCCCCCCCCCCCCCCCCCCCCCCCCCCCTCCTCCTCCATTTGACCAATCAGGAATGATCAAGCAGTTCTTGAGGGATGTTGATTGGGGGGACCTGGATTACCTCATCGTTGACACGCCCCCTGGCACCTCAGATGAGCATCTCTCCATTGTCCAGTACCTGAGCTCTGCTGGCATTGACGGGGCTGTCATCATCACCACACCTCAGGTATCTCTCTCGTTCTCGTTCTCGCTCTTGCTCTCGCTCTCTCAATAGCTCACTCTCTCTCCCTCCCTCTCTGTAGGAAGTGTCCCTGCAGGACGTGCGCAAGGAGATCCAGTTCTGCCAGAAGGTCAAGCTGCCAATCATAGGAGTGGTGGAGAACATGAGTGGCTTCGTCTGTCCCAAGTGCAAGGTGATTGGTTCCGCCTTGGAGGCCGTTGCCCCGCCCACCCTCACCGCTTTCACTATTCATTATGCATTATACAATGTACATAACTTATGCATAAAGCCCCATGCAATTCTTGTATAACTGAAACAGGCTTATGTGATCTTATCTTGTCTCTCTTTTCTGCTACAGAACACGTCGCAGATCTTCCCTCCGACCACCGGGGGCGCCGAGCGCATGTGCATGGAGCTGGGCCTGCCCATGCTGGGCAAGGTGCCGCTGGACCCCCGGATTGGGCGCAGCTGCGACGAGGGCAGGTCCTTCCTCGACCAGGTGCCTGACTCCCCCGCGGCCCACGCCTACAACAGCATCGTGCAGAGTAAGTTGTATGAATACGGGGAGGATGAAATGCATACCAGCAGCATATCAGTGTCAATTCATGGCTAGAGCATCCGACGGTAAGGCGAGTGTCTACGATGTTTACGGTGCAGAACAAGATTCGGTTTAAGCGCAAACTTCCCTTTTCTCCTCATTGCGAACGGCAGGCTCATGAGGCCAGACCATCATTTACATATGTTTTACACATTGGAACTGCTTTGAATCTGCTTTGAATTTGTATGAATAATAGACACACGTGACCAATTCAAGGATGTACAAGCAAAGAAACCCCATGTGCAAGCAAGAACACTAATATAGATTAAAAAGTTGATTTCTTGGGATTTATCTCAAAAGGAAGCTACTCGAAGTCAAATCTGTATATTTTACAGTCATGTGCCTTCTCTCTCGCTCTGTCTCTCTTTCTCTCTCCCTCCATCCCTCCCTCCAGGTATTCAGGATTATTGCTCCAACCAGGCCAATGAGGAGCAGAGCAAAGACTGACACAGCGGACCCATTACACTGGTAGAGACCACATGCAGCCATGACAACACATGATGTTCAGCGCACTCACACCCACAATAATAACCAACGCTGTCATTTGGAATCATTGCGTTGCTGTTCCATTTGACAGTGAGTCGCGCTGCATGGGGTTCTTCTTACTTGTGCGTTGAAAACACACCCATCAGCAAAACCAGATATTCATATTTTGTGTAAATAAATGCTCTAATGGTGATTTTGTTAAGTCAAGTCAATTTTATTTGTACAACCCTTAATCACAGTTGGTCTCAAAGGGCTTTTCACGATTATGGTCCATGTGATTATGACACCCACCTAGCCCTATAGTGCCCCTCTAAGGGCATCAAATCTAGAGAAGGTACGCAAAGTGTTCCACTCTGCGTTCCTTCTCTGCATTCCTTCTTGTTGCAACGTTTTTGTGTCTAACATTTACAGGGTTGGCATTAATATTTTTAACTTAAAGGATATAAGATACAACAAAAAATACAAATTGTGTCTATCCAACTACACTACTTTCCGTACCAGGTAGCTATCATGTCGCTGCAACTTGGGGCAGCATTTCTTCTGTTTAAACTCTGGTAATCTCTGCTATTGTAGGGAAGCTAACAATGACGTCAATAACAGTTTCCAAACTTCCTCTGTGACGTTGGGAAACAAATGCAAGGAAAAGTGTATTGGCTTATGTGACGTCCCGGCAATGCATTCCCTAAACAAAAGACAGAAATGGCCTTGCTATGATTTGAATTTCACTCATGAATAAAATACAATTTTCAAACTTTGTTCTCTCCTTATCTCTATCTATCTATCTAACGTTGTTCCAGGACTGGAAGTTGAATCTCGGGATGAATATTTATTAGTGTGATGGTCATTCGACGGCGCTGGGTCCAGAGGACATGGGACAGAGTTTTATCACGATACAGCGCTTCACATCAATAACCTTCAGCTATTAGAGGCACATTCCTTGTATAATAAATGGATGGTCATTTGTTTCAGTGTCTTAAATTAATGCACATTAGCCGCTTTAATTATGTTTGCCATTCTTTGTATTTTTCTATGGACGTGTCCATAAAGAACGCTGTTTTGTATGATTCACCTGTATTTACTGATCAATAAAAGACATCGTATGATGTGTACAAACTGTTAATAGATGGTGGACTGGAAGCTGCTTACATAGCTGTTGATCATGATCACACCACGTTTCAAGCCCTGGTTTAGACCCATTAAGCTTCATGGATCTGAAGAGCCAAGACAAGCAATACCATCAAAGGCTTTACGACTTAAGCCCAATCCAGTACCTCACTCTGACCAAAACTACTGAATCAATAAAAGCTTTCAGGCAGGTGAATGCCCTCTCGATGCGTTCATGTGAAATGGGAGTCATTGGGAGTTGGGAACATGATATGCCTATTATGTGAATCACAAAACTGGTTCGTCAACTCTTGCAAAGCATAATAATTTGCAGTCACCCATCACCACATACAGAACACCAACCGAAAGCATGAAATAAACCGGTTGCCTTTCACTCATTGCACGCCTTGCCGTGCATTGTCTTTGGTGAGCTCACCACCAACAAGGTGAATACGCTTTGTTTTTTTCACTCTCCTTTCGGTTCAGTTTTAAGTAAATGCCTTCCAGCCATACTAGGTTTGTTTTTTTTTAAGATGTTTTTGGGTTAGCTAACAATTCAAAATGAACTTAACTTTCCACACCCGTCAGGAGGCACGCATATTCTACAAGTGCATCGTAGCAATGCAGCAAAGTACAGGACTCCTCTCATATGTGGCATCTGAAACCATGGCATCTGGGGGTCTTCCTCCCCCAGAAAAAAATACAAATAAAAAAAAATAATTCCTGCATTCAAGTTAACTTTTATGGGTGAGAGTAAAAAATGTTACATAATACAAAATTCCGTTGACATACAGTAGGCCAGTGTAGCCGAGGCCGACTCGACCACTCGCGGGTCTCGAACCTGCCACCTCGTCAACTACAACTCAACGGCATGGGAGTGAGGGTTTACCACGTACTGCCGCCAACTAGCGTGCTAGCTCAGTTGGCATCCGTTACACCAGCCATTCCCAAACTTAGTCATGCTGCGGCACAATTTAATATCTGAAATTTTTCTGCGGCCCACGCACCTCCTTTTTCACTGTCAAAACCTGAAAATATATTTTGTGGAATATGTAATGTTATCTGTTCTGTAATTCTTGTATTTCCCATTGAAGTATTCTGTATTCTGCTACTCGAATGTCTTCCTATGGAACTGGTAGTTAAGTTGGGTACTTTCCAGTTGGGGCATCTGATTAGGATGCCCCCGGGCGCCTCCCTTTGGAGGTGTTCCGGGCACGTCCAACTGGGAGGAGACCCCGGGGCAGACCCAGAACCCGCTGGAGAGATTATATATCTCGTCTGGCCTGGGAACGCCTCGGGATCCCCCAGGAGGAACTAGAGAGTGTGGCTGGGGAGAAGGAAGCCTGCTTAGCCGGCTGCCACCGCGACCCGAACCCGGATAAGCGGACGCGAATGGATGGATGGATGGATGGATGGACTTTCCAGTTGGGTACTTTCCAGTTGGGTACTTTCACACATCTACAGTTAGAGCATAGTCATCATTAGTAGAACTATAGGACATTCACCAGTTGCATATTATGTGAATAGTACGAGCAATTTACTAGTTTAGTACGTATGCGCAATTCTATCGCTTTCTAAATCTATAAATAACGGCTGCATTGTGGGAGAAACGAAAGCGAAAGTAACCCACGCCAGCCTCCTACCCGGCCGCCGCCTCGCTCCTTAACCCGCGGATCGTTGGAGAACTGCGGCTGCGGGACGACAGGTCCACAGAGTGGTCTACAGAGAGACCATGCAGGACGACCCGGCTGGTGACTATACTTTATTGATTCACGCGTACATTGTGGCCAATAACGGTTGTCTTAGGTTTCCTTACATAACCATTGTTTAGTCCGCGTCTCTGGAGGCTAAATGTTTTGTTAAACAACAACAACAACTCTTCTGTGACCTGGTATGGCCATATAGGGAGGTTGGTTGCTGTTGTGATGTTGTGAATGTGTGTGTGAGGTTTGGGGTTTTCTTTAGTTTTGAGGTGTGGGCAGGGATGGACAAATCAAATGGGTTTGAGTTGTCTGATGAATTTCAATGTGCAAAGCATTCCAAAACTTCCCCAAACAAATGCCTCAATTAAATGAAGTAGGCCACTTTGCACGCTTCAAACACAAGGAATTGGACATGAATAGAATAGAACTTTATTTATCCCGAAGGAAATTCTTGTGCCAGGTTACATAGCGATACAGTACAAACAGAATGATAAAAAACAGAATGATAAAAAATAAGAAAATAAAAAAGAAACTAACAGATGTACAAATTTACAGTTAAAATATACAAGTATGAAGGCATGGTAAGATATGATATTCGACGGCGAAAACAATTTGGCATGACATTAAGAATATTGCACTTGATGATGAGAGGAGATGAGAGGTAGTGTTTATAGATAGTATTTATAGACAGCATGATAATAATAATAATAATAATAATAATAATATGGCACATGAGAGAGTATTGCACATGATGTTGGAAGTAATAATAATAATATTGCACGTAAAACGTACAGCTGGGGAAAGTGCACATGTTTTCGAAAGGTCATCTCAAAAACACCACCCCCCACAAATCTGTGAGTAAAGCATTGGGACAGGGGCAGAAAATGGCACTGATCTGGAATCTCTAGACCAGGGATGGGCAACTTTGATGATAGAGAGGGCCACAAAAAATGTATCCTCACTACCAGAGGGCCAGATAGTAACCGTGCACTTCCACTATAAGATACTGTAACCCAGTGGTCACCAACCTTTTTAAACCCAAGATCCCTGACCTGGGCCTTGGTGAAAAGCAAGGTCTACCGGAGAGAAAAAGGCAGCCCAGTCTTTATTTCCAACTTGAGGCCTTTTATTTACTTATTTATTTATTGAATTACATGAAGTCAATTAGAATTTTATGCAACCAAGAACAAATCATTTGAGTAAATAATTTTTTTCACAAGAGCAACAAAGAAAAAAAACCTCTTGCAATGAGCAGATCATATGAAGTGTCATTGGTAGTCCCCATGAGTCACTGTCCCTAGATGTGGCTTTCAGCTGTTATGTTGCTAATGAACTATCGCCATGTCAACTCCACTTGCAACTGGGAAAGCAACATTTTTCAATTCAATTCAATTTTATTTGTATAGCCCTTAATCACAAGAAAGTCTCAAAGGACTTTACAGGCCAGATTATTATGGGCCAAAAGTGATTTGTGACACCCCCCTAGCCCCGCCCCCCTAAGGGCAAGAAACGACTCTCTTAATTAACAAAGAAGAAATCTCGAGGAGGAACTCAGAGTGGGGGATCCCTCCCTCCAGGGATGGTTCGGAGTGCAATGGGTGTCATACGGGCATTAAAAACAGGGGTAACAAAACATGAGAAATTATAAACGACAAAGTGCAAATAGTGAATTAAATAGTAATATTATGATGGGGTGCTGGCTGGAGAGCAAGCTGGTAGCCGTCAGGTGGGGTGGCCAGGTATCCAGTCACAGCAGCACCCTAGATGATGGAGACAACATGACAGTTAGATGGAGCACAGTAAACAGGGAACATACAAGTAACCTCAAACCTAGTATTTATCGGCAGCTAGGGTAGGATAGTGCTAACAGTGTTGATTTAGCTCTAATTAGAGCTGAGCAGCCAAAGGCAAGGGTAAATAGGTGGGTTTTAAGTCTAGCCTTAAATATATTGTGGCAGCCGGCCACCGAGGCGCATAAGAGAGGGAAGTAAGGAATCATTATTATGTGCCTTTCCCGGCATTCACACTTCGGCCCATAGAGGGAGCCCCAGCCATCTAGACCTGCAATCATCCCAAGTGGAAATACCTGCACCTTGTTAGAGGAACTCCGCGGCAGCCAATCAACGCCCTTACAGGACATAAATAGGAGAGGACCCCACAAGTGGGGGAAGTGGTGGAATTGATAGTTGATATTAATGCGCTGTGTATGTTCTGTGATCTTAGAAGAAGTTGGCTGTATGCCTTTGCCCTTGAACGTCTGAGATCCCGCTTTGTGTATGACCCTCGCCTGCCTGACTACCCTCCCGCCTGCCTCGCCCTGATCTGTCTGAGAATTCTTCCCGGTGTGCTAGACCCTGCTTCTGGACTATGATGACTCTATTGTATCACGGACTTGGCACTGCTACTAACCATAACTTCTCACTCTCAGTTACAGTCGATAAAGAGTTTGTATTTCATTGAATTTTGGTGTGGACATTGAATTCATTATTTTCAGTCTCGTGAACACTCTTACCCCCACTGAGTGTGTCACAATATCAACAGTCAGCCTCCCTGATTACAGGTGGCAGACTGTTCCACAGATAGGGTGCTTGATAAGAGAATGCCCTGTTTCCTACAGATTTTTTATTCACTTTTGGAATTGATAGAAGGCCAGCCCCTGAAGACCGGAGTGGCAGAGAAGGACAATAGGGAACAATAAGGTCCTTCAGGTACGATGGTGCGGACCCATGCAGGATCCAGTGGAGGGAAGTGAGAATAGGAGTAATGTCTAGCAGCGTTCTGCACAAGCTGGAGGCTTTTTGGAGCAGAGCTCGGTAAGCCAGAGAACAGTGCATTACAGTAATCCAGTCTGGATGATATAAATGCATGGATGAGTGTCTCTGCACCCGCAGTGGATAGCATTGGTCTAGCTTGGTAATATTTCTAAGATGAAAGAATGCAGTTCTGGTGATACTTTTTACATGCTGATCAAAAGAAAGCGTAGGATCAAACATAACACCAAGATTCTTGACGCAGGAGCTTTGGGCAATACTGGATCCCTCAATGCAGAGTGTGACATTATCAAGTTGTGATTGTTTATGCTTCGGGCCGATGATAATCATCTCAGTTTTCCCCGTATTTAGCTGCAAGTAATTTTGGGACATCCATCTTTTAATTGCAGCCAGGCAGGATTCAACCTTTTGGATCTGTTGAATCTGGGGGGAGTCTTTTGATCCAATGGGAATGTAGATTTGGGTGTCGTCCGCATAGCAGTGAAAGCTAATACCATAGCTGCGAATAATATCGCCAAGGGGGAGCATGTAGATTGCAAAGAGCAGTGGACCAAGAACTGACCTTTAGGGAACACCAAAGCTTAGGTTGCAATGCTTCAAATTTGAATCTTTGCAGACAACAAATTGTGTTCTGTCTGAGAGGTGGGATCTAAACCAGTGAAGAGCAGTAGGCCGACATAATGTTAGACGCTCAAGGAGGATGCTACGGTGGATTGTGTCAAAAGCGCCGCTGTTAGGGATTGTGTGGAGGTGAGACCCAGGCGCACAGCAACGGAGGAGGCGTAGTTGAGGTACAGGCCCAAAGGGCGGTTTAATTAAAAAAACAAGGGGATTGCTACACAAGATGCCACATAGAATAGAATAGAATAGAATAGAACTTTATTAATCCCGAAGGAAATTCTTGTGCCAGGTTGCATAGCGATACAGTACAATAAAACAAGGAAAACAACAGAATGATAAAAATAAACTAACAGATATGCAAATTACAGTTAAATATACAAATATGTGGGCAAGATAAGATATTCCGACGGCGAAAACAATTTGGCATAAATGAAGTGAAATATTATTGGGACATGACATTAAGAATATTGCACATGATGACGAGAGGAGATGAGAGGTAGTGTTATAGATAATATTTATAGACAACATGATGATAATAATAATATATAGCACATGATTAGATTAGATTAGATTCAAATGTATTGTCATTGCACAGCACAAGTACAGTACAGCGAAAAGAAGTTGGCATCTAACCAGAGTGCAAATGAGGCAGTAAAGTGCATAGTAATATACAGTGTACAGTGGTTAAATAGGATATAGAACAGTCTACTAGGTATAATATATAGGTGTATATACAGTATATTTATGTACAGAGATATAGTGTAGTAATAACTTAATGGAGTATATATGGGATATGTGCAGATAGGTATATAAATATTCCGGTAAGTATACAGTATCAACAGGTAATGAGCAGGGGTTGTAAATAAGTGGGTTAGTTAAAAAAAAAAATATATATGGTAAGTACAGAAGAAATGTACATGGCTATCATACAGGTATGTAAATAATAATGTTGTGATTACAGTGCAAGGCAGTGGAAGACTGATGGTGATATGATATATTGTCGTGGCAATTCAATAATTGCATCTAGGGCACGTGAGATCTCCAAACTGAAGTAAACACAATACTTGTAGAAATTAAGAGTACTTTAATGAATGCATTCACCAGACTCCTCTCTAGCAGAGTGAGTACCAAACAGATATTCACCTGTCCCTTTTAAGCACACTTTTCACCCCACTCATGGTATAGGAGAAGTTTCCTATCTTTACCAGACAAGGTTTCCTGAGGTAAGCATTGAGGGGGTTTAACGGTCAACCAACCCTCACCCCAGCTGCTTATCTTTATGACTGGTCAAAGAAGAAGTCACCCTAATGCCAGTTGTGGACAGTTTGTCTGTCGTAATGACAATCTATTCAAGGAACATAATGCCAGCTGAAAGAAAGGCCTTATATGGACTTTTCCCATTACAATATTCAACAGAGTTCAGAGTTCGTAGGGTGGACAGCGGAGCCTAGAGTATAGGCAAGGTGGGGGGGTACAGAGGTCAGAGTTCATAGGGTGGACAGCGGAGCCTAGAGTATAGGCAAGGTGGGGGGGGGTACAGAGGTCAGAGTTCGACTAGGGTGGAAAGCGGAGCCTAGAGTATAGGGCAAGGTGGGGGGGGGGATACAGAGGTCAGAAGTTCGTGGGGGGGGGGGGGGGGGGGCTGTCATCGTGGTACAGAGTTCAGGGAGATGACAGCTGAGGGGAAGAAGCTGTTCCTGAGCCTGCTTGACTGGAACGAAGGTTCCTGTAGCGCTCCCAGAGGGAAGGAGGGCAAACAGTCCATGGTTGGGGTGAGAGGTGTCTCTGACAATGCTATGTGCCTTCCTCAGACACCGTTTGTGTTGGGTAGGGAGTGGTATTCCGATGATGCGTTGGGCGGTTTTCACGACCCTCTGCAGCGCTTTCGGCGTCTGAAACAGGGCAGTGTGCCGTACCACACTGTGATGCAGTTGGTAGGAGTATGCTGTTCAGTGGCACCACCGGTAGAAGTTCACCAGAATTTGAGGGGACAGGTGGGCTTTCCTCAGTCTCCTCAGGAAGAAGAGATGCTGGTGAGCCTTCTTGACCAGTGAGGCGGTATACAGGGCCTCTTTGTTTTTAGACCAGTCCAATGTATTGTCTATGTGAACACCCAGGTACTTATATTCCTCGACAGTGTCCACCTCGGTCCCCCTAATGCTGACTGGTTTCGGGTGAGTCGGTTGCTTCCTGAAATCCACCACCAACTCCTTCGTCTTGGAGATGTTGAGTTACAGGTGGTTTAGTCCACACCACTCCATGAAACTGTCCACCACCCTCCTGAACTCAGACTCCTGCCCCTTCCTGATACAGCCCACAATGGCAGAGTCATCCGAAAACATCTGCAGGTGGCAGGACTGTGAGCTGTATCTGAAGTCTGAGGTGTAGAGTGTGAACAGGAAGGACAGGACTGTGCCCTGAGGTGCTCCCGTGTTGCTCACTATGGTGTCCGACATGTTGCTCTGCAGCCTCACATACTGTGGCCGACCTGTGAGGTAGTTAGTAATCCAGGCCACTAGTGGGGCTTTCCAGTAGCTTAGTCCCAAGCTGGGCAGGCTTTATGGTGTTAAAAGCGCTAGAGCAGTCAAAGAATGTGACTCTCACAACACTGCCTGCCTCCTCCAGGTGAGAATAAGCCCCGTGCAGCAGGTAGATGATGGCGTCTGCCACTCCAATACGGGGCTGGTAGGCGAACTGCAGAGGGTCCAGTGATGGTTCGACTAGTGCACGGATGTGCTTCAGGACTAGCCTCTCCAGCAACTTCTTGACATGTGAGGTCAAGGCCTCAGTGTAGTCACTGTGGCTGCTTGCGTGTATTTTCTTGGGGACAGGAACCAGGCATGATGTTTTCCACAGGACAGGGACGATCGTCGTGCTCAGGTTCAGGTTGAAGATGAGCCGGAAGACGCCGCACAGTTGGGTCGCACACACCTTGAGCACTCTGGGGCTGAGGCCGTCAGGCCCCGCGGCCTTGCCTGGGCGTAGTCTGCCGAGTTCACATCTCACCTCCTCCGTCGTGAAGGTGATTGGCCCTGGAGAGAGGAGAGGAGAGGGGGGAGAGCAAGCGGGGAGAGGAGAGGGGAGGAGAGGGGGGAGAGATGGGTAGGTGGGGGGTGGGAGAGAGAGAGGTTAGATGGAAGATCATCACAGGAGGAGATAGGGGGAGGGAGGAGAGGAGCCACATCGTCAAACCTGTTGAAGAACAGGTTTAACTCGTTGGCCTCATCCAGGTTTCCCTCCCTCCCCTCGATGGTCTTAGCTCCATGGCCAGTAATGGTTCTCATTCCACTCCACACTTCCCTGAGGTTCTTCTGTTGAAGCTTCCTCTCAAGCTTTCTTCTGTAGCTCTCCTTGCCCTCTGTGATCTTCTCCCGCAGTTCTCTCTGCACCTTCTTCATCTCCTCCTTGTCTCCACTCCTGAAGGCCGCTTTCTTCCTGTTCAGTGATGCCTTGATGTCTTTAGTCACCCAGGGTTTGTTGTTGGGGAAGCAGTGCACGGTCTTAGTCGGGATCACACAGTCCGTGCAGAAATTTACATAGTCCGTTATGCAGCCTGTGAGTCCATCTATGTCCTGCCCATGTCCATCACAGAGAACATCCCAGTCTGTCAGCTCAAAACAGCCCTGGAGAGTCTCCTCCGCATCCTGAGACCACCCCCGTATGGTTCTGGTGACCACTGGTTGCCTCTGGACTGCAGGTTTATAGAGGGGCCTCAGGTAGACAAGGTTGTGATCTGATCTGCCCAGTGGGGGGAGAGCTGTGGAGCTGTATGCCTCCTTAACATTGGCATACAGCAGGTCCAGTGTTTTATTTTCCCTGGTTTTGCAGTCCACAAACTGTTTGAATGTCCAGGGTTGCACCATCTGTTGTTCATGTAAACAGCGACTCCCCCTCCTTTCTTCTTGCCGCTTTCGCTGCAACTCCTGTCCGCCCGCACCAGCTGAAAGCCGGCTAAGTCCACTACAGTGTCCGGAACATTGTCGTACAGCCATGTCTCCGTGAAGCACATAACAGAGCCCTCCCGAAACATACTCTCGCTCCTTGTGAGTGATGTTAACTCGTCCAACTTGTTCACCAGAGATCGTACGTTCCCCATGACGATGGACAGGAGATACGGTCGATATCTTCTCTTCTTTAGCCGTCTTCTCCTCCCGGCCCTGCAGCCCCGGTATCTCCTCCTCAGATCCCTGGGGATGTCGGGTCTCCCGCCGGCCCCACCACACAGTTGGAGGTCTCTTGTGATCTCTTGTGAACACAATGGAGCCCCGCGGCGCGTCCGCTTCCGCCATGCCGGGCGTCGGGCACAGTAAATGTACAATAAAAATAGCGCCGAAAAACAGAGAAAGAGCTCGCTGAGCCATCTTGTTCGGCCGTACAAATAACTTATCTTACTAAATAAATAACAGGAATTCCAAAACAAGTTGGTAAAGATAGAAAAAAAAGTTAAAAAGTACACGATCGCTAGGAGCAACTCTGGCTGGCAGCCGCCCGAGACGGCGCCGGAAGTATCTGCATGGAGTACAGGGATCCGGGCAGGGCTCTGCGTGTTGGCTCCAGCTCAGCGGGGAGGTCCGGAATGCTGGAGGAGTGAGAGCAACAAAACAGGGTGAGGGATAGAGATCCTGGGTGAGGCAAACAAGCAACAGGTTTGAGCGCAACAACGGCGTGACGTTAAGTTGGCTCGTGATAACTGCTACAGGATGTGATAACTGGAGTATACTTTACCACCTGTAGCTTAGGGAAAGATCTGGCCCCGAGTGGAGTGCGGGCCAGGCTCTTGTAGTGGGGGCGGTGATTGCCGATCAGGGACATGTGCGGTGATTGGGAATGGGGAGCCGGTGCGGAGACTCACGCTGTGTGTAGCGTCAGCGCCGCTCCACCGTTGCACTTGCGCCAACGTGCCGGGAATGTCCGACTCTGACAGGTGGGCGGAGCCTGCCGAGAGGACAGGGCTGGCGGTGGATGGGGATTTTTTTTGATTTGGCTAACTACAATTCTTTCCAGAACTTTAGAGAGGAAAGGGGCCGATAGCTGCTAAGAGCTTTGGGGTCGAGGCCAGGCTTCTTGAGTAGAGGTTTTACCACAGCACACTTAAAGCTAGAGGGAACTGAGCCTGTCGACAATGACAGGTTCATGATGTTGAGCATAGCCGTTCCAACCGTTGGGAAACGTTCTTTAAGAACCTTGGTAGGGACGGGGTCGAGCAAACAGGTAGTCTGTTTAGATGCCTGTGTTAGCTTGTCAAGCTCATCCAATGAGATTGTGCTAAAGTGCTGGAAAGTATCTTCAGGGAGAATACGTGGCGCTGCAACTGATGAATGTTCAGGATGAGTGGTAAGAGACGCATCAATGTCTTTTCTACTTGATTCGATCTTGTGATCAAAGAACTCCAGGAAGTTGCTCTCTGAGCGGGAGGACTCCAATTTGTGAGGTTGTTTTTGCGTCAGCAGCCGAAAGAATGAGATTGCGGATACAAGCGGCCGAAATGAGTTTCCTCCGCAGGGTGGCTGGGCTCAGCCTTAGAGATAGGGTGAGGAGCTCAGACATCCAGAGGGAGCTCGGAGTAGAGCCGCTGCTCCTCCGCATCGAAAGGAGTCAGCTGAGGTGGTTCGGGCATCTGATTAGGATGCCCCCCGGGCGCCTCCCTTTGGAGGTTTTCCGGGCACGTCCAACTGGGAGGAGACCCCGGGGCAGACCCAGAACTCGCTGGAGGATTACATATCTCGTCTGGCCTGGGAACGCCTCGGGACCCCCCAGGAGGAACTAGAGAGTGTGGCTGGGGAGAAGGAAGCCTGGGGGGCCCTGCTTAGCCGGCTGCCACCGCGACCCGACCCCGGATAAGCGGACGAAAATGGATGGATGGATGGATGGATGTTTTTGCGTCAGCTCTTTTACAGTGTCAAAGAGGAACTTCGAGTTGTTCTTGTTTTAAGTTGATGACACTGGAGAAGTAGGCATTTCTGGAGTTAGTTAACGCAGTTTTGTAGCTAAGCAGGCTGTCGTGCCATGCAAGGTAGAAGACTTCAAGTTTAGTCAAGCACCATTTGCGCTCAAGTTTTCTGCAGTCGCGTTTGAGGGTGCGTGTGTCTTCGTTGAACCATGGTGCTGGTCTTTTTGCTTTCCGCTTTTTAACTACAAGAGGAGCAGCAGAGTCGATGGCTGCAGATAAAGCGGTGTTAAACTCATTGGTGAGACTATCCACTGAACCCCTGAAGTCAGCAAAAGGAGCAACAGGTAACTTATCTGCCATGGCTGTGGTGGTGATTAATTTATCTGTTACCTGTTCTCTATCAATGGGCATCTGTTTGAAACGAATACAGCAATATTGTCCATGACGTCACTTTGCGACGCTGAAAAAAATACAACAACTGGGGCGTTTTTAAAACCAAACATTAATCATCACAATGTATAAATAATATATAATTGTGGTATGCAAGGGGGCGTGATTTAGTGCAGGCGGGTGAGACAGGGGGGCGGAGCGGCAAAACACCTGCGGTGAGATTGACGCAGCTGTAGGGATGAGTATAATGAGCCTGATCATATTTATTAACACCTGGTTACTGTCCCCACAGTAGGCGGCTGGGGATGGATGGAGCAGCTGGACCCGACACAAGGCCGACTAAAAACAATATTAAGATGTTCCTTATGAAGCCAATGGGAATAATTAATAATTAAAGACTGTTGCGCATTATCCTGACTGCGGTCTCTCCTTCCCGGTCCAGAACCCGATCAAACCACGGAACGTAGCATTGTGGCAACATAGACTTTGCTAAATGGTCTCCTGCGTCTGGCAGATCAATCTCATCGCCGTGACGATCGCCGCTACTGCCGCCGACTCAGCACCTTGCGGCTCCATGTCCCTGGTCCTGTTTGGGCACCACCTACTCAGCACCTTGCAGCTCCATGTCCCGGGTCCTGTTTTGGTACCACCTACTCAGCGCCTTGCGGCTCCATGTCCCGGGTCCTGTTTGGGGACCACCTACTCAGCACCTTGTGGCTCCATGTCCCGGGTCCTGTTTGGGTACCACCTACTCAGCACCTTGTGGCTACATGTCCCGGGTCCTGTTTGGGTACCACCTACTCAGCACCTTGCGGGTCCATGTCCCGGGTCCTGTTTGTAGCAAAGTCTCTGTTGCCACAAAGCCACCGTGGCTTGATCTGGTTCTGGACCAGGAAGGAGAGACGCTGATCCGATCCCCGCATTTCACCCGCCGGCGCTGAACGACGCCCCCTCGCATATCACAATAATATAATCATAAATAATATAAATAAAGAAATATACATATGTGTATGCATTTTTATATTATTATCGGAAGCTACGGGGAAAGTCTCAAAGATCGACCATCCCGACCATCAACCAACTGCAGCTCCTTCGAGGGAACGTCCTCTATCGGGAGACAATTAGAATTACAATTGGACTCTTACGCTTCCAACGCCTGAGAAACCAACAATTTATTGATTTGGAAATTGACTTGTGGGCCGCGGGCAGCCAGTTGCCGATCCCTGCTCTAGACTGTGGGAGGTAGGAAAATGATGGTCATAACTATATGGGGTTTGTGATTTCATGCAGATGTGTGGCCAGTGTTTGTGTGTGTGTGTGTGTGTGTGTTGTGGTCTGATGAAAAGTTAGCTGGCTGTCTGCCCAAACAGAACAGGAACAATATACGTATAACTTAAAAACAATCTATGTAGAAAACATGTGGCACAAAATAATCAGGTCTAACATAAATCACCTCATACATGAAAAGGCTACTTGAAATGGGAAGTGGGCCAGACAATTTTGAAAAAACGCCAGGGCCGAATTTTGTCCCAGTCAGTCACTGACTGTTGTTGGACGTCAACACTTTTCATTTGGCCTCCATGTGTGATTGTAAACCTCCTTTGTTCTTAGCAAACCTTGGCAAGGCTTGGCCAGAAAACCTGCTGTACCTCCTGAGCCACTGCCACCCATATGATGATTACTATTTTGCAGTATTGTAAGCTGGTTGGCATTGACTAGTTTCAGTTCTTCATTAGCGACTTAGGCTGTGTCCAAAATGGCATACTACGCACTACATACACACAGACTGTGTACTGTTTGCATCTTGCTTTTGGATGTACTGACATGTCATGGAATTCAAACTGACGCTTGTCATTGATGATGACGACATGCTACAATACAATAACAAACCCACCAAGTGATTGCAATATACATGCTTTAAATTGCTATTTGACTCGCCTGTTCATTGGGGTTGCTGGTTTTACAGAAGACATGGTCTGTAAATCACAGAAGGATAATTTCTTGTCAAGCAAAGCCGACAAACAAAGGATGATTAACCTTGTGGGGATGAAGCTTGAGGAAGAGGGCTTCAGAGTTGTGCATAGCGATGGCGATGCCGACCTGTTGATAGTGCAGACAGCAGTGCAGGCGGCAAGAACACAAGACACTGTTGTTGTGGGTGAAGATACAGACCTGCTGGTTCTGCTGTGCCATCATGCAAATCCAAGAAGCCATGAGATCTTCTTTAGACCAAAGCCCAAACAGGCTGCAGAAAAGATGAGTGTGGAACATTCACAACCTAAAAAAAGACATAGGTGTATCCAAATGTATCCTCATTGGGCATGCAATATTGGGCTGTGATACTACATCAACAAAAAGTTAAACTGAAGAAGCTGGCCAAGCTGCACTTCTGACTATCTACAATGGTGGAAAAGAGGATAACATTGATAGTCTTGAACGATTTTGTCAAAAGGTTGCAACAAGTGCAATCTTTGTGCATCCTCAAATGCTCCCCCCTACAGCCTCTGCCACAAAGTACCACAGTTTCAGAGTGTACTTGCAAGTACAAGAATGGCTAGGTCAGGCAGGACTGAGTCCAGCTGATTCGGGCTGGCATCTGGTAGATGGAAAAGTCATCAGAAATGGACCTTCCTCCAGCACCACCAACTCTCCTGAAAGTCATCAGGTGCAACTGCAAGACGGATTGTACCAGATCAAGCTGCAGTTGTAGAAAACATGGACTCCAGTGTTCCCTGGCCTGTGGGGAGTGTAGGGGTTTAAGCTGTGAAAATGCCCCTGAGCCTGAAATTGGAGGCTCCTGGGAAGAAGAGGACATTTATTCAATTAAATATTTTCATGAAAATTGAACAGTGTGTCTAAGAAGCATGTTTCAGCAACAGAAAGACCTGATTCTTTAATTTTGTATAAGGCTTTTACATTGTGAAACTGACTCATCCGAAGATATTAAGTTGTACCCAACATTGTGAGAAATGGCATGTTGTATTACTACATAATTACATGAGAAAATAAAAAACTGTTCTACTTAGAGACTCAACAACAATTTCTGTGGATTCCTTGCCCCCAGAAATGTGTCTAAGTCTATTTAGAGTCAAGATATGGCCAACATTTGAATAATGGCAGCCATTTTGAAGAAACGTCATTTAACATACTTCCACGAACTGGATTTTCCGGGACTTTCACTATAGTGTTTAGGCCATCAATATAAATATAACAATTTTAAAATTTATTCTGTTGCAATTCGTTTAATGTCAAACCTTATTTTGCCTGGGCTATTTCTATTGACTATACTCAATGACCCTCCCCCTTCTGCTGCCCCTGTCACCTGTTGTTGGCTGAATGTTTTATAGCCAAGATCAACAGGACTTTCTCACCGCACTACTGTTGGCGGAAGTTGTGGAAGGATGTGTCTTGCGCAAATTCTACAGAATGTTAAAAAAAACCAGCACTGTGTGTCTAATGATAGCCTTTTGCCTGCTGATGCAGTGGAATCCTCTGATTACCCAACTCTGTGGTTGGGTAATCAGGCAAGGTCAATCGGTTTTCATCCATCCTAGTACATGTGTTGAGAGCATTATCCAGTGTGGTGATCACAGTGCGTGTGCTTATTTGGTATGCCATCTTAATTGCCAGCTTCTGACACTGATCTCTGATGTGGTGTATAAGGCATAATACAGCTGCCTTTTTGGATAGTGAAATGCTTGTTTTAGGGCATCATGTTAGGGGGGCTCATTAATCCCCTTGAGACTGTCAGGGCTATACAGATACAATTGACTTGAAATTGAAATACTGGTCAATTTGAGGCATACACTATCCCGATGTTATCAGTATTGACATGATAGTAGACATTAGGTCCTTCATGTCACCCTAAAAGGTAATGGTGTTGCTTATGCTTTGATAATGATTCCTGTCATTATGAATGAATGAATGACTGAATGAATTACTTCCGTTCTCTTCCATGAGGAGATGCAGGAGTACAGAGATCAGATATGGACCTTCCCTTGGACAGCGGAGACCTGCCAGGTAAACACACAGGGAACAGGAAACAAACATAGTGGCCTCTATTCTCTTCCAAAGGGATTTGTAGCTTCCTTCAAGGTCTGCTATGTATTCGGTGTCTCGGTGGCCAAATTAAAAACATCAATTGTTACAATTATATTTTGTACATTTTCATAAATGATGGCTGACTGCTGTTATAGTATTAACAGTATTATTATAGTGATAAAGTAATTATAGGCAAGTTTTCATAAGAAGGCCCCTAACCACCAGGCCAATCTGTGATTTCTTCCTCAGTTTTCCTGAAGTTGGCACCATATTTTTATTCATTTTTGTTTTTTAACTGATGTATTTGTTTTAACTGGGAAGCACTTTGTGGCTGGTGTCTGTGAAAGTTGCTATTTCTCCATGTTCTACTTCCCCTCCTCAGCTCCACCCTGCCCTCCCCCTGCCTCCTCCCTCCTCACTCACAGCTGATGACTTTGTCATCTACTTTACAAAGAAGGTGAAGGACATCACCTCCTCTTTAACTCTTGCTGCTATCCTCCCTCCCCCAATACCCCCCTCTGTTAGCCTTACCTGCTTCGCTCCCCTCCTCTGAAGAAGTCAACAGGCTTGTTGCATCCAACCATGTCATCACCTGCCCCCTAGACCCAATCCCCTCCTCCCTTCTCCAAGACATCTCAGGCCTCATCCTGCCCTTCCTCACTACGCTAATAGAATAGAATAGAATAGAATAGAACTTTATTAATCCCGAAGGAAATTCTTGTGCCAGGTTACATAGCAATACAGTACAATAAAACAATATGGAAAACAACAGAATGATAAAAATAACGGATTTACACATTTACAGTTAAAATATACAAATATGTAGGCAAGATAAGATATTCCGACGGCAAAAACAATTTGGCATAATTGAAGTGAAATATTATTGGACATGACATTAAGAATATTGATGATGAGGAGATGAGAGGTAGTGTGATAGATTATATTTATAGACAACATGATAATAATAATAATATAGCACATGATAGAGTATTGCACATGATGTTGGACAGTAATATTAATATTGCATGTAATACTGGGGAAAGTGCACATGATGTTTAGAGGTAATATTGCACATTATATTGCTGTGTTCATTGTCAACTGTCCTTCCCACAGAGGGGGGAGGAGTTATAGAGTTTAATGGCCACAGGCAGAAAGGACCTCCTGTGGCGTTCTGTGGTGCACCTCGGTAATCTCAGTCTACGGCTGAAGGTGCTCTGGTATGACACCAGTGTGGCGTGCAGGGGATGGGAGGCGTGGTCCATAATACTGAGTAGTTTACTCAGCATCCTCCTCTCCGAGACCTCTACCAAAGACTCCAATTCCACTCCCAGGACAGAACCCGCTTTCCTGATTGAGTCTGTTAGCTTATTGAGTCTGTTAGCGTCGGCTGCCTTCACCCTGCTGCCCCAGCACACAACAGTGTAGAAGATGACGCTGGCCACCACAGAGTGATCAAACATCTGCAGCATGGTTTAGCAGACATTGAAAGATCTGAGTCTCCGTAGGAAATACAGGCGACTTTGACCTTTCTTATACAGGGCCTCTGTGTTTTTAGTCCAGTCCATTTTATTGTCTATGTGAACACCCAGGTACATATATTCCTCGACAATGTCCACCTAGGTCCCCCTGATGCTGACCGGTTTTGGGTGAGTCGGTTGCTTCCTGAAATCCACCACCAACTCCTTCGTCTGAGAGATGTTGAGTTGCAGGTGATTCAGTCCACACCACTCCACAAAACTGTCCATCACCCTCCTGTACTCGGACTCCTGCCCCTTTCTGATACAGCCCACAATGGCAGAGTCATCCTAAAACTTCTGCAGGTGGCAGGACTGTGAGCTGTATCTGAAGTCTGAGGTGTAGAGTGTGAACAGGAAGGGAGACAGGACTGTCCCCTGAGGTGCTCCAGTGTTGCTCACTATAGTGTCCGACATGTTGCTCTGCAGCCTCACATACTGTGGCCGACCTGTGAGGTATTTAGTAATCCAGGCCACTAGTGGAGCATCCACCTGCATGTCCAGTAGCTTAGTCCCAAGCAGGGCAGGCTTTATGGTGTTCAAAGCGCTTGAGAAGTCGAAGAATGTGACTCTCACAATGCTGCCTGCCTCCTCCAGGTGAGAATAAGCCCTGTGCAGCAGGTAGATGATGGCGCCTTCCACTCCAAAACGGGGCTGGTAGGTGAACTGCAGAGGGTCCAGTGATGGTTCGACTAGTGCATGGATGTGCTTCAGGACTAGCCTCTCCAGCTCCCAACAACACCTCCCTCAATTCAGGCCTATTTCCAACCACCTTCAAGCCAGAATCAAGCCACTCCTCAAGCAACCCACCCTTGATACCACCGACATCCGGAACTACAGATCTTTATCTCACCATTCATTTCTCTCCAAAACCATGGAACATGCTGTCTCTACCCAACTATCTTCATATCTCTCTCAAAACAACCCGATTCACCCTCATCAGTCAGGCTTCAAGGCCGCACACTCCATGGAGACGGCCCTGCTTGGGGTAACTGAGTCCCTCCGTGAACCAGAGTCTCCTCCCTCTCTTCTGTGCTCATCCTTCTTGATTGTCTGCCGCGTTCAACACAGTGAACCACCAGATTCTCCTGTCCACTCTGGCAGAGCTTGGGATTGCTGGATCTGTGTTACCCTGGTCCCCTTCCTAACTGACAGATCGCATCTATCAGGTCACATGGAATGGCTCCCTGTCCAGACCCTGCACTCTTGACACCGTAGCCTTGGCACTAGGAACCCTTCTGTTCTCCATATACACTAGATCTCTAGGCTCTGTAATTACATCCCATGGCTTCTTCTTTACTGCTACGCAGACGACAACCAACTGGTCCCCCCCCCCCCCCCCCCCCCCCGCACACCCAAATAGCAACATGCATCTCTAAATGCCTGGCTGACATCAGCAAATGGACAAATGCCAATCACCTGAAGCTTAACCTAGACAAGACTGAGCTTCATGCCGGGGAAGGACTGCCCTCAGATGGACCTACTTGTCACCATTGAGGACATTGAGTCTCCCCTTTACTGACTGCAAGGAACCTTGGTGTGGTACTGACCAGCTGTGCTGCAACGCCAACATCACTTCTGTGGCCCGATCTTGTAGAATTGCTCTCTACAACATCAGCAGGATCCGGCCCTTCCTCACACGTGAAGCAGCACAGATCTTGGTCCAAGCACTCGTCATCACTTGCCTCAACTACTGCTACTCTTTCCTGGCTGGGCTCCCAGCCTCCGCAATCAAACTTTTACAGTGCATCCAGGTGTTCAACAATTCTCCCATGTAACCCCCCTCTTCTGCAACCTCGCATTAGATTCAAGACACTGGTACTGCAGACAGTGGAACTGGCACTACCTACCTCCAAACATTAGTCAGACCCCACGCCGTAGCTCAAGCAATCCACTCAACAATTTGACTAGACGATTGGTACCACCTTCACTAAGAACAGGCAAACATCACTCTGCCAAGTCACTCATCTCTGTTCTGGCACCGCAGTGGTGGAATGAGCTCCCGGCTGATGTCAGGATCCCAGGATGGCAGAGTCACTCACCATCTTCCGCAAGAGACTCAAGACCCACCTGTTCAGAGGTCACCTGGACGCTGCATAACCCTCCCCCACCACCTTCCCTCTCCTAACCCTAGCACTAACTTGTGTGTTTGTACGTCTTGGCACTAAATAATAGTACTTGGCATTGTTTAGCATATTGTATGTTCTTAGCTGTTGGTAATGCACTCACCTCTGCTCTTATCCCAGCTAGTATGCAGGCTACCTAGCAAGTATGAAACTTGTTCTATTAACCTAATTATGAATGCTTGAAACCTGCTCTATTCTTATCTTTATGCTTGGTTGAAGACTGAATCTCAGATAATAAATGTAGATGGGGCAGATGGTTGTCAAGGCAACCATTGGTACAGTTTACAATAAACTTAGTGTCATGTAACCAGAAAGCAGAGGTCTTACTATAACGGTAAGGTTTTGACACCATCATCATTATGCTCTTTATCTCTTCATGTCTAGATGTCGAAGAAATGGAAAAATTCCTGGCTACATTCACAGGTCAGTGGACAGGTCACAGCCACACACAAAGACATGCACACGCATGCCATAGTCAAAACACACATTACTCACAAATTACTCTCACGCACAGATGTGTGTGAGAGAGAAAGAGAGAGAATAGACACAAAGCTGAGTGCATTAAAAGTACAATTGTTGTAATATTCTGATACTAGGTGTCACACTCCCTCGGCCCCCTTCTTGATTACTGCCAACACAGATTCCACGTGATACCAACATCATTATACTATTGGCTCACAAGCCTTGTTAGAAGCAGGATCCGAACGTCAGACATTTTACAGATAAACAAATTATTATGGAGCCACAAAAAAATAAAGGTACATTTTTAGGGGGTACTGCGATACTTTCTAGAAGCTTTGTGGGTGTATTATTAAAACACAAAAAGTAAGAAATTGCACCTTTAAAGGTACTATATGTAAGAATCAGTGCATTCTGAGCATTACTTCTACTGCAACCTGCTCAAAAACTTGCAATTTAAAGTGATTTGTGCTGTAAAACCCTACATGTAGCCCCTGAACGGATTCATTATTCTTACATACAGCACCTTTAAGTGATGTATGTTTGTTTTGACCCCCACCCCAGACCAAGATGCCCTCTTTGATTTGGCCACAGACAACTCTGTGTCCACAGACGCCCCAGAACACCCAGCTACTGTCGGTAAGCTCCTCCTCCTCCTTAGTTTTACTCGTTGAACCGTGTCATATTCATCATCAGAAATGTTCCTCAAATCAGACTCTCTCGCTGTGTGTGCTGCAGACGCTGTGAAGGAATGGCGCGGCGAAAACGGAACAAAACACACGATCCCAGCCGATCCTGCAGAAGGAGAGGCGGTATTGTCGCCGGCCGATCCAGAGAATGCACTGACTACCTCCACACCTCCCCCAAGAACCCTCCCGCTGCAGCCGTCCCTCCCCCATCATCTGCCCATTCAGTTCATCACACTGCCCCCCGCCAGAGGACGTCATCAGCCTGTACCCACCTTGATGATTTCTCAGCATTCACTGATGGCGCCTGCAGTGTCCGGCAGTATGAGGGCTTTTGTGCTTTGTGAGAAAGCTTTATAATATCAGGTGACTGTGTGTGTTTGAGAGCTGTGCAAGATATAGGAATACTAATAGGCAGTGGTGGAAAGTAAATGAGGACATTGACTCAAGTGCTGTACTAATGCTAGTACAAATCTGAGGTACTTGTACTTAAGTATTTATATTTTCTGCTACTTTATACTTTATGCTATTTATATTTTCTGCCAGTCAAGTACTTTTTACTCCAAAATCATATCATGTATTTGTCTCATTCATAATGTGTAATTTATTATTAATAACCTACGATTGAATATTCATGTATGAACTATGCTTCATAAATGAGGAATTCACTCTTGACTACAGCTTTATTAGTGCTTCATAGTTGCAGTTATTCTAAAGTGCTGATTATTACTGCAAAAAGACAACACTATTTTTGAATCATCAAGTTCATTTACAAAAAGCTTGCGCAGTGTGAAGCCCTTGAGATAGCTTCAATGTTTTCATGCCCACCTCTTGTTTGTGTTTGATTGCTTGATTGTTTTTGTTGTTGTTGTTTGCTGCTTTCCCACGTGTCGTCTTCATACTCAAAACTCCCAAAGTATCTAGAACCATGCTGCTTTCTTTCATAACACCAAGAGATCGTTCATATCCTATCAATATATTTCTTTTACATATCTTTCCTGACACGGTGCCCTCTGGATCCCCAACCCAAGTCCTACCTCACGTACCAGGTGGGTAAAAACATGTGTTGGTAGCAGGAACAAGGTTCTCTATCTGTTGTGTTTGTATGGGCGTACATAGATAAATCTTGAAGGGATTTCAGAACCCGCCATTTGGCCTTCCAGAGAAAAAAAAAAATAATTCTGGCACAGCGGCGATTACTGTTTGCATGCATACATGCATTCATAGGCACTTGACAGTCAGGTCACTGATGAGTTACCTTGAGGCATCAGACATCAGGCGTGTCACCAAACAAAATATTTACTGATCATTTTCATTTTAGGGTCTTTAGGAATTGCTTGACACTATTTGGTAAGTAGGGTTTATCTATACTTGAACTATTCACCGGCTCAAAATGTGCAAACTAACTATCGTTAGTGTGATCTGCGAGTGAGGATCTCAGTCAGAGAGGGCTAGGTAAGCGTTGGGCTGTGACATGACTGCGACATGACTACATGACTACTCATGTAGTCATGTAGTATATTTTAAAATAATATATATTTTAACAGTGTCGTCAAAAAGTAGTAATTCCAGGCATATTTATTTTATTATTTGCAAAAAACACCTTTTATCAATTTGGGCCCCTTACCCGTCTAACATTTTCTGAACGTCCCTGTTATGATAGATCACTGTTGCAAAGAAGTTGCTGCACAAAATGAGATAATCAATATCGAAAAACATAGCTGTGCAAAATGTTATCTGTCAAACCACGTCTGGCCTAGTCTTGAAAACCAGTAATATGACACCAAGACAAAACAGATCTCCTTCACCTGTATGGATGACTTATGGCGGATGTATGGAAGGCGTGTTCCTAACACAGATGTCCCTCTGTGCATAGTGAGTGAAGCCGTTGCTCCAGGCATCATGGTAACAGCTCCACAAGGATGTGTCTCTGGCACTGCAGGGCTGGCCAATCCGCGCCTCACACCTGGTGGGTACAACATCCTTTCTGCTTTGGAATAAAGATGGGTCTCATTCCAAGTACCCTGCACTCGTGTTCTCAAAAGGATATATTATTATCATTAATTATTATTCTTTCAGTGTTTCCATGGGTCCTTGAAATCCTTGAAATCCTCTTTGTGAATTTGAGAAAAGAAATCAAGGCCTTGAAAGTTTTTTAAAATAGACATAAATAGACTGGTCATTGAAAGTGCTTGAATTTATATATTTTGTGCAAGAATAGAAATGTAAGTTCTTTATATATTTTATATTTACTTAACTACATTAGTAATACAGCATAATTGGTAAGTGTTCACACATTCAAGACTCTCTCTCCTTTTAATTGTTGTCTCTACCGTCTGTAACAGTAATTAACCTTGATCCATGTCTCAAACTATGCCATGTTGAGAACTTTCATCTTTGAATTTGAGGGAATTGGGAACTGGAAAGTCCTTGAAAAGGCCTAGAATTTGATGTTGAAGAAGTTGTGGGAAGCCTTTATATTAATAATATTATTGGACTGCATAATACAATATAATTGTCTAAAATCAGTGTGCTTGTAAAACAAATGTTATAATCTCTGCATTTTCCCCCAGAGTGTGTTGAGGACTATATTGCAAAGGCAAAAGCTTGCATGGAGAAAGCTTGCCTGCAAATGGAGGAGGGTGTTAACCTGAGCTCCCAGTACGTTGACACTCGACTGGTCCAAAGGGACGACCTACGCTTGAGGAAGAAGAGCAACACATGCTTAGAGAAGGAACTCGCCGCCATGGGAGACATGGAGCGTAAGCAGTCATCTCTGGGGTGGAGCCAGGTGAAAACATTGCTAATGGCAATTTTAAAACTGAAAAAGTAGCATTTAGAAAATGTGAAGCTTTTTGAAAATTGAAGCGTTTAAATTTTTTACTGTGAAAATGTGACATGTAGAAATATGACAATTTTGACATTTTAAAACTTGTGAATAGGATGACGGGGTTGCCAAGTTTGAGTGGTGGTCAGAATTGTCACCAGGGTTTAGTTTGAAGGCTTGATCACTTGAGACGCGGAACCACGTTGGTCACGTCACTAGGTTGGGGCATCGTGTTCTCCAGCTCAGCAAGTTTAAAAGACACACAAAATCCTCCACCGCTTAAAACGTTCTGCTTTTTTGGGCTATACTGCAACCCTATTGGCTGACACGTTACATCATGCGGCGCAGCGGGTCAAAGGTCAAAAGTTTTCTCCACGGCGGCGTGTCACTACGTCGATCATCGAGCAGCTCAGTCAAAATACAGTATATGTAAGCATCCAAATCAATATACGCTTCTCTTTTTTCTTCTGTTTCATCTATTCCTCAGATCTTTGAGAACTCAGCTGGATCACAACCCAAACGTTCAGTATTGGTCCTCGGCAATGCCGGGACAGGGAAGACCGCCCTGATCTGGAACCTGGGCCTTAAATGGTCCACCGGGTCCTTCCCCCAGTTTGACTTCTTCTTTCTGCTGGATGGTAAAGGCCTCGCTCTAATCAATCCCGCCTTCAGTCTTCAGACCCTGCTGCTTGGCGGCCTATCCCCAGAGACGCCTCCGTGCCTGAACATTGATCTGGTCTTTGAGCGAGTCGCCGCTGCCCCCGAACGTGTCTTGGTTGTGTTTGATGGTTTCCAAGAGACTCGGCACCTGGAACATTTGATGCAGGCTCTTGAAAAGGACCTGGTGGCTGACCTCCAGATGGACAACAGGAAACAGGCCTTTACCGTGAGGAAGTTATACTCTGCCTTGCTCCAGAGGGTTCTCCTACCTGGCTGCACTTTGCTGATCGCAGCCCGGCCCAGAGGAGCCACGGGCCACCTTTGCCGATGGGCGGACAGCCTCTTGGAGGTCTGTGGCTTCAGCCCTGCAGAGGTAGAGGGTGCTCTACACCGGTACTTCACCAAACCAGCTGACCACGCCACCGCACTAACCCGGCTGGAGAGCAGCCCCTATCTGTTCAGCCTTTGCTGGAACCCAGCACTCTTTCGTTTGGTATGTTTGGTTCTGGAGCATTCAGAACATTCAGAGACCCTTCCCGACACACTCAGCGGACTTTGCCACCGAGCCCTGAGACTAAAGCTGACACAGGAGTTCAAGGACACGACCGGTAGTCGTACTCTGTGGTCAACCCGCTCGCACGGCAAGCTCATAAGCGATGTAAGGGTGACGCGCATGAGACGCGTTCAAGTTCATAAAGTAACTAGAAGAGGGAAAGTAAAAGAGACAAGGACGTCAGAGGGAAAGGAGAAAAACAGAAGAGATGAGGAAGAGTTGTTGGACCAACTGAGCCTTTTGGCATGGGAGGGGCTCCAGCAGAATGATGTTGTCCTTCCTCTGGGCATCACAGCTGCTGTGAGACAGGTGGGCCTGAGGGCCGGACTCTTCCACTCCTCCCATCTACGGGGGAGAACGCAGGGAGTCTCACCCGGTGGGATGGAGAGAGGATATAGTGGCAGGGAAGATGGGGAGTGCAGATGGGAGAAGGGGAGTGCAGATAAAAAGGATGACACCGAAAGGCAAGGGGGAAGACGGGGGAATAAAAAAAGGAAGGTCCACAGGAGGAAGATGAAGAGTGATGATGACTACGAAGATATGAGTGATGACACCCATGTTATGTCATGGTCAAACCCTTTCCTCCAGAGCTTCCTGGCAGCTTTCCACATATCGTCCAAAAGGTAATATGAGATATCAAGAGATCCAACAATAAATGAGATATCTGAAGTTAATCTATTGATATTGCTTCACAAAAGACCTAAAGTGACAGCATAATCTAAAAACATTAAATAATCATAATGTATCACAGAGGGATGTATGTATCTACTACACAGCTATCGAATATCTTGTCAGGAAAATGTATATGTATATTAATATACATCTCAAAGTCAGCTAATTAACTCAGAAAGACTGAGGATTGTAGGGGTGTGGTCTGAATCCCCGCTCCCTTGATTGGCGATGTAGCCAGGAGGGTAAATAAACTCCACACATTAAATAGAAGGAAACTGATAGGCCATCGTTTTCTGATGCTTATCGCCCACTTTTACACACCTTTACTACCATAATCTAGTATCATGGAAGAAATATCTGGATGTATGTAATTTGATTTTCTCAACAACCGCTCATCCAATTCACTTCACACTTGGCAGGTTTATTGCTGAGGATCCATGGGAGTGCAGTGTCGAGTGTGAAGTTGTTTGAATTAGTAGTTTTTGGGAAAGCTGCACGCAATCGGCCCTTTTGTAATTAAACGGGCACTGTACTGGCTGGTGTATTGCCGTTGACTCAAGGAAGTGCGGTGTCGAGTGTGAAGTTGTTTACGTCAGCGGTTCTCAAAAAACCTGCAAGCAGCAATACTGAAAGATCACTTTATTAGTCCACACAGCATGCAGGAAGTGGTGACCGCCAAACACACATGCATGCAGGGAGGGTGGCCCGCAGAAATTTAGTCTCGGCATTTGACCCATCCTGTATTATGCTGCCCCTCCAGGGGCAGCCAGGAGCAGTGGGCAGCCCTTTACGTCGGCGCCCAGCAGCTCCAGGTCTTGCATCCACATCTTTGGTCAGGGACAGGACAGGAGAAGCGATCTTCACGTTTTTAATTGGGGTTCTTACTGTGGAAGGAGACCCCGTGGAGCATGGGGAGAACATACAAACTCCACACAGAAAGGCCGGGAGATAACCCACCTGGGCACCCCAGAGTCAATTGCGCCCCAGGCAGGAATTGATCCCAAGACCTCCTTGCTGTGAGGCAGCAGTGCAAGCACTGCGCCACCGTGCCCACAAGCACTGGAGGCCATGCAGTCAGTGCGTCTTGAATGGTGGGCAGGGGCACGCTTCGAACAGGTGCGTTTTGAAGGGGCACAGTTAGAAGTAAATTACAGATGTCTGTTGTCCATCACTTTATTTTAGTGGATTGTGGCACATTTGCAACATTTGGATATAGGTAATACCTTTATCTCTTTCTCTCTCTCTGTCTCTCTCTCTCTCTCTTTCTCTCTCGCTCTGTTCTGTCTCCTGAGGAGCATTTCTGGAACCTTGAAGGCCTTGCTGGGGGGCCTTCGGAGGGTTCGGCAGCGGCCTCAGAAGGAGGAATTCAACCTTGTGCAGAGATTCAGCATCGGGACTCTCTTTCTGTCTCCAGGCAATCGCTCAGTCTCCAAGGACACAGTTGTCTCCAAGCAGGCCGCACTAGTCAAATACCTTGAGGAGGTCCTTGGCCATGGTGAACTTAGCAGCGCACCCTTGCTGGATGTGTGTCACTACATTTATGAGTCTGGCGTCGGCAGCGGAGACAGACTGCTTGCCGGTGTCCTCGACACGATCTTCCTGAGGGAGATGAGGTTCCAGGGAGTGAGAATGTGGCCGTCGGATGTGTATGTGTTGGGAAAAGTTCTGGAACAGGTGGGAACGGGGGGTGCTGGGATCTGCCTGGATCTGGAGGACACTGGGATACAGACTTCTGGAATTCTGTCGCTACTGGGGCTCAGCAACATTGTGACATACAGGTATGTTTACAGTTCAGCCTGGCATTAAGGGGTAGTAGTTGTAGTAGTTGCTGGGGAGGCTAAACAAAATGCCGGACAACTTTAGGATTGCTGGCTTGCTTGTTCTGCTTCCTCAGGCAATTTGTGCAATGGTATCCTTCAATGAGACATCAAACCCTTCACTGAGCCTTTGAGCAAGTCCTTCATCAATCACCATTTGAGGGTTGGTGGTAAATGACAGTTCTAATGGGTTTATCACTGCATAGTTAACCATTCTGGGTCTCTTATTGTTAACATTGAGAATGCCTTAGCATTTTCAGCCATAATGAATCAAAATCAACATTCAAATCAGTGTTAATAAAAAACTACATCCCTTTTTGTACGATGTTCAGGGCATGCACTGCAGATGTCATCTCCCTGTGGGAGGAGCTGGAAGAAAAGGAGGAGGAGCTTCATCTTAAAGCTGCCATGTCCAAATACAAGCTGAACCTAAAGGCTACCCAGGTGTGTCATGTTGACAACCTAGCACGTCTTGTCAGCATGCACAGGAGACTGATGGCCAGGTAATATTACACAATGCTAAGCAAATTCTTAATTTCCTATTCCTCTTTATTTTTAACCATTTAAATAGTAAGCTCATCTACTTCCATCTATTCTGCTGGAAAATGGATGGATGTTTTATAGTTTATAGATCTCTATAAAGTTGAAATATGTCATTTACATTTACATTTCGGGCAAAGACTACATTTGTTGAAGGAGACAGCAATATATCGCTATGGTACATAAAGATATAGGGTAATGTCCTTCACCTTCTTTGTAAAGTAGGTGACAAAGTCATCAGCTGAGAGGGAGGAGGGAGGAGGAGGGGAGGGGTGGGTGAGGAGGGAAGAGAACATGGAGAAAAAATTCCTGGGGTTGGAGGCGGAAGAGTTGATCTTTGAATGGTAGAAGGCAGATTTGGCTGCTGATACAGTAGAGGTGAAACCTGAGAGGAGGTGGAGGAGAGATCATCAGCAGAGTCAGATTTCCTCAATTTTCTCTCAGCTGCCCGCAGCTCTGTTCTATGCAGAGTTTCAGACAGCCAGGTAGGTGGAGGAGAGGATCGTGTTGGTCTGGAGGTAAGTGGACAGAGTGAGTTGAAGGAGGAGGAGAGAGAGGAAGTCAGAGTGGAGGAGGCTTCCTCTATTGACAAGAGGGAGAATTGTTGGGGGGGAGGTAGTGAGGAAAGCACAGTTGCGGCGAGAGTTGAGGGAGAGAGTGTTTTCAGATTTCTATGGGAAGTGACGATGTGAGGAGTAGTAAGTAGGGCGGTGGGAGATTTTAGGGGGAGGGAGAAAGCAACAAAATGGTGGTCTGACACAGGGAGGGGGGTAACAGAGAGTGCCAAAGTGGTGCAGGAACTTGTTGGTCAAGTTGGTTCCTGGCTCTGTAGGTGGAGGGAGAAGGAGTGAGCGCCAGGCTAAAAAGTTTATGAATTCAGGTGATTGTAACTTCTCTGGCTGGATGTTGAAGTCACCCAGAACGACAAGTGGGGTACCATCTTCAGGAAAGCAGCTGAGGAGGGCATCCATCTCGTCAAAGAAGTTGCCAAGAGGGCCTGGTGGTCGGTAGATATTAGATATATACACAGCAATATTGAGCTTGATTGGAAGGGTAACAGACACAGCATGGAGTTCAAGTGGAGATCTGGTCAGGTGTTCCAGGGGAAGGGCCTGGTATGACCACTTTGGAGAGATGAGGAGTTCCCCCAGGATTCCCCCACCTCCCGCAGAAAGACTCCCTTGTCTTTGTTCTGGGTCTTCGTTCCTGGGGCCTGACACTACAGCTGACGCTAAGTTACTAGCTCTGTATTAATAGCTAAGTGCACAAGGGGGGCTCATGCGGGCTTAAGCTCCTCCTTGCCGTTAACTCAATTGACGACAGCTGAATGCCCGAAACTGGGTGATTATCCCAGCACAACAATAGGGAGGTGGGCGTGTACACCTCTCTTCATATGCAAATTACTTTTTAAGAAAGTATCAACACTACCACAACAGCAAAAAACCAACACTGTTGTATAGGTTAGGTTACGATAAATACCTCTACCAACACTGCTACAACATTAGCTTCCAGTATCCTCTACCACAACAGTAAAACCAACACTGCAATAGCTTACTTTAAGAGAAATTGTTCTACCAGCACTGTTACAAGATTAGTTTCAAGTAAAACCAACACTGCAATAGGTAGTTTACCAGCACTGTTGCAGGATTAACTTTCAGAAAATGGCTCTATCAACTCATCAACAACAACAACAAGAACAGCTCAGGAATACAGCACTGATTCTGGTTCTCCACTTACCAACAACAGAATACTATGCAGCCTTCTTCAAGAACAACTGTTTTTATTATATTCTGCCCGTCTTTCTGTGGTGAGATCATAAACATTATATTTTTTGTTCAAGCATAAGTACTTAATGACTCAAATACATTAAACTACACCCTTAAACGATAACAGACACAAGGCGGATTGTGTTGCACTCTCATTTGTGTTCATCTCCATCCTATTGGCCCAGTGTAATTTGCTGCGCCTCTGTTCTTTCGCTCTAAACTGAAATTAGAGCGAAAGAATCCCTGAAAGTCTGAACATTTGTGTCATGACAATGAAGCGAAGGCTGTGTTCTCTTTCCATTCCAGCCAAACTGATCCTGTCCTGGCGTTGGGGGTTCCAGTGGTGAAGGGAATACACAAGCTGGAGTTGGAGTAAGAAGGCTGTGTGTATAATCGATTTAGCCATGCTGGGGATATAGAGGCTGTGCGATGACAATGATGATGCTGCTGTTAATCATGCTCCTCCCTAAAGGCTCGGTCCAGAAGACTGCACCCTGGCTCTGCCTCAGCTGTGGTCGCTCCTGCCAGGCCTGAGCAATCTACGGCATCTTGAGTCAGTGCAAACGTTACACACATTTCCCTCTGGCTAGTAAACTTAATTTGTATGGCACTTTTACAAAGTGTTACAAAGTGATTTACAAAACAAGATAAAACAGGATAAAACAATAAAAACATCATTAACATATAGAACATAAGACCTGGTGAAACAAAATGTATACTAAAAACTGACGATAAAAGAGGAATAGAAACTTGATAAAGAGCTGATTTATTATTTCAGAAAATAATAATGATGTTTTGTGTGTATGTGTGTATGCTGTGTATCCCGGCTCTCTCCGGCAGCCTGGAGAACAGTCAACTAGGAGATAAAGGAGCGGGGGCACTGGCCAAAGTTCTGGTGTCGCTCTCTGATCTGGAGATGCTCAAGTACGTCCCGCAACCACCACGCAGCACACTGATGCTACCGTGTCAGGCATCAGCAGTGTGCGCTTGTATTTGCTGTGTATCTTTTTTTTTTTTCAATTATGATTTTTATTGTGTCCTTCACAGATATCCCAAAAGACGTTTTACAGTATTCACAAAAATAAAAACACAACAAGAAGAAGTAAATAGATAGAAATTAATAGATAGAAACAGATTGAAACAAAAACAGCAGCTACAAATAAACAGCAGATGCAAATGCAATTGTAAAAGCTACATCAACTTCAAAATAAAAAATACAATAAAAGAAGCAATAATAATAATGATATACATCTATATACACATACATACATACACACATACCCTGCAAACATACATAGCCTACATATTGTATGTACACACATGCAGACATACAAACAAACAAACAAAACAAAACAAAAACATTATTATTGTCCATCCATGTTTGTTATGGTGAGCAGACAGTCTTGCGCCCATGTCGTTTGCATTCGTATCTCGTAGCTTGTCGTGCACTCTTGCGACTGCAAGACAAGAATCCTGATCGGTAAATCATCTAAGAACTAAGAACACTGACGTTAACGGAACTGTCTGAGACCTTATGTTTGTTGTTTTAGTCTGTCCCAGAACGATATTGGAGACAGGGGGGTGTATGACCTGTCACGCGTCCTGATGACCCCAGCCAAACTGCGTTGTCTCAGGTAGACACACACACACACACACACACACACACACACACCTGATCTGTGATATAATCTCTGATGTCTTATGTTGTTCTCTGTTCTTCTCAGTCTGTACAGTAACATGATTTGTGATTCTGGAGCTCAGTGGCTGGCCAAAGTCCTTCCTCTGATGGTGTCCCTGACCAACCTGGAGTAAGGCTCAACTAAACAGTGAATGCATGTGAATAAAAAAACCTACAAAGTGGTACTTGTTACAAAGTGTAGTGCAGCGTAATAATTTTTTAAGTAAGGATGACGTTGCATGCATATAAATCATGTCACCATAACCTAATAGTTAGAAATGAGCTTTGCACCATTTTCTTACTGGCTTTGAATGGAATATATATATATTTTTTAATGTCCATAGCGTGAAGTACAACAACCTGACGGATGTCGGAGCACAGATCCTGGCAGCCAGCCTGAAGCAATGCCCCTCTGTGAAGACACTGAGGTCAGAACACAACACTGCAACAATACAGTCGCATTTGTCGATTTTATGCAAATCAGGGAAGAGATGCCCAGATTAGTTCAGGGAATCCATCTCGTCTTTTTTTGGTTGTTTACTTTCAATTCTTCTGCTATTTTCTACTCTGTCTCTTCACAACTTTGGAATCCTACCTACCATCCATCCATCCATCCATTCTCATCCGCTTATCCGGGGCCGGGTTGCGGTGGCAGCCGGCTAAGCATGGCCCCCCAGGCTTCCTTCAGCCCAGTCACGCTCTCTAGTTCCTCTAAGGGGAGGGGGGCATCCTAATCAGATGCCCAAACCACCTCAGCTGACCAGTGTTAATTTCGTTAACGAAATGTTTGACGAAAAATATGCGTTAACGACCTTTTTCCCATGACTAAGACGTGACGTTGACGTGACGAAAACGGATCTTTGAAAATAAAAACTGTGACTAAATCTATTTTTACTTTCGTTGACGAGACGAGACGAGACGAAAATGTTCGTGGTGGACTAACGGACATTCAAAATTGAATTAATTATTAAAGAGTTTGGTTCCAAAACGCGATAAGCGCAATTAAAAAAAAAAAAATCGTTTCCGCAAAACGCGACAACCGGCTAGTTTCTCTGCATTATATTATTATATTATTATATTATTATATTATTATATTATTCCCTTTCTTTCCAAACTGTGATAAACGCCACAACAGATTTTCAGCAGACTCAGATATATCCGCTCGGCCAATCACAGCGCGCCATTCCCGTAACTTAACTAGCCTAGTGACAGCTGTCAAAGTCCTGTCAGTGACAACACACACACACACACACATATCGTAAGAGATTTTAAGCGAAATTATTCATTGAATGAAATAATGAATAACTTTGATGGAACAGAGGAGCCGGTGGTTGTTTCTACAGTGGGAAAAAAACATAAACCATCAAAAGATCATCATAGACGGGAGAATGTGAAGAAAATGCGACATTCTGGCGGTGGTCGCTAGACCTTATTAAGACGCAGAAGCGCCTGATCCTGTTCAACTTTAGTTGAATGAGCGTAGAAACACTGGACGTTTTGATCAAGATCACCAGCAATGAGCTGATCAGCGTGACTACAGTCCGTCTTCTTGGTGTGTGTGTTGCCGGCGATTTCTTGCACACACACACACACACATACACACGCACCAATAAGACGGACTGTAGTAGTGATCAGCTCATTGCTGGTGATCTTGATCAAAACGTCCAGTGTTTCTACGCTCATTCAAGTAAAGTTGAACAGGACCAGGCGCTTCTGCGTCTTATAACAGTTAATAAGGTCCAGCGAGGGGGGGGGGGGGGGCAGGCGCGCATTGTTGGGTTTTTATCAATCAGATGAATGCATCAAATCGTCGCGCAGTATGTCGATCTATGCAATACATCATTAGAAGTATACCCGGTCTGTTGTTCACAGCAGTTCCGGTCATCTTATTTTTTAAATGTGACTACAACTAGACTAAAATTTTATGAGTTTTCGTCGACGAAAACTAGACGAAAACTAAGAAGGATAAAAATGACTAAATGTGACTAAAACTAATATGCATTTTCGTCTAAAGACTAAGACTAAGACTAAATCTAAAATAGCTGCCAAAATTAACACTGCAGCTGACTCCTTTCGACGCAGAGGAGCAGCAGCTCTACTCCGAGCTCTCTCCGGATGTCTGAGCTCCTCCCCCTATCTCTAAGGCTGAGCCCAGCCACCCTGCGGAGGAAACTCATTTTGGCTGCTTATATCCGCAATCTCATTCTTTCGGTCACTATCCAAAGCTCGTGACCATAGGTGAGGGTCGGAACGTAGATGGACCTGTAAATCGAGAGCTTCGCCTTCTGGTTCAGCTCCCTCTTCACCACAACGGACCGGTACAGCACCCGCATTACTGCAGATGCTGCACCAATCCATCTCCCACTCCATTTTGCCCTCACTTGTGAACAAGACCCCGAGATACTTGAACTCCTTCGCTTGAGGCAGCAACTCACTCCCAACCCGGAGGGAACACTCCACCGTTTTCCGGCAGAGAACCATGGCCTCAGACTTGGTGGTGCTGACTCTCATCCCGACTGCTTCACACTGCTTCAATACCCCATACTCCCGTAGTACCCCCGACAGGATTCCCCGGGGGACACGGTCATAAGCCTTCTCCAGGTCCACAAAGCACATGTAGACTGGATGGGCAAACTCCCATGCCCCCCCCCAACAACCCTGCGAGGGTAAAGAGCTGGCCCACTGTTCCATGGCCAGGACGGAATCCGTATTGTTCCTCCTGAAGCTGAGCTTCGACAATTGGCCAGAGCCTCCTTTCCAGCACCCTGGAATAAACTTTCCCGGGGAGGCTGAGCAGTGTGATACCCCGATAATTGGAGCACACCTTCCGGTCCCCTTTCTTGAAAATGGGGACCACCACCCCATTCTGCCATTCCACAGGTACTGTCCCCGACCTCCACGCTACATTGACTAGGCGTGTCAGCCACAACAGCCCGACAATGTCCAGAGCCTTCAGCATCTCAGGGCGAATCTCATCCACACCTGGCGCCTTGCCACTGAAGAGCTTTTTGACTACTTCAGCGACCTCTACCAAGGATATGGGTGAGGCTTCCCCCGAGTCTTCAGACTCGGGGGAAGCATGTCCTCTTCCACAGAGGACATGCTGATCGGGTTCAGGAGTTCCTCAAAGTGTTCTTTCCACCGCCCGACAATATCCTCAGTCTGGGTCAGCAGTTCTCCTCCCTGACTGAGCACAGCCTGAGCCAAGCCCTGCTTTCCCTTCCTGAGTCGCCGGACGGTTTGCCAGAACTTCCTTGAGGCCAACCGAAAGTCCTTCTCCATGGCCTCCCCGAACTCCTCCCACACCCGGGTTTTTGCTTCAGCGATGCAGTCCTTTTGGCCTCCCGTCTGCTGTTTCAGGAGACCCCTGGGCCAACCAGGCCTGAAAGGCCTCCTTCCTCAGCCTGACGGCTTCCTTCACCGCTGGTGTCAACCAACGGGTTCTTGGGTTGCCGCCACGACAGGCACCGACAGCCTTTTGACCACAGGTCCAAGCTGCAGCCTCTACAATGGAGGCATTGAACATGGCCCACTCAGGTTCCATGTCCCCAACCTCCCCCGGGATGCACGAGAAGTTAAAGACCTTACGGACAGGGGCTTCCACCAGATGTTCCCAGTTCACCCTCACTACATGTTTGGGTTTACCAGGTCTGTCTGGCAGCCTCCCGCGCCATCTGATCCAACTCACCACCAGGTGGTGATCAGTTGACAGCTCTGCTCCTCTCTTCACCCGAGTGTCCAAAACATGCGGCCGCCGATCTGCTGATACAATTACAAAGTCGATCAGCGACCTTTGGCCTAAGGTGGTCCGGTACCAGGTACATTTGTGGACCACCCTATGTTCGAACATGGTGTTTATTATGGCCAGTCCATGACTAGCACAGAAGTCCAATAACAAAACACCACTCTGGTTCAGATCGGGCATGCCGTTCATCCCAATCACTCCCCTCCAGGTTTCTCCATCATTGCCCACATGTGTGTTGAAGTCCCCCAGTAGAACTATGGAGTGACCGGATGGAACCCTTTCCAGGATGCCACCCAAGGACTCCAAGAAGGCCGGATACTCTGAGCTGCTGTTTGGTGCGTAGGCACACACAACAGTCAGAGCCTTCTCCCCAGCGACTTGCAGTCGCATGGAGGCGACACTTTTGTTCACCGGAGAGAACTCCAACACAGCGGTGCTCAGCTGGGGACTTGTGAGTATCCCCACACCAGCCTGGCGCCTCACACCCTGGGCAACTCCGGAAAAGGAGAGGGTCGAGTCCCTCTCCAGGAGTTTGGTTCCAGAACCGGTGCTGTGCGTGGAGGTGAGCCCAACCATATCTAGTTGGTACTGCTCCACCTCCCGCACCAGCTCCGGCTCCTTCCCCGCCAGTAAGGTGACGTTCCACGTCCCTAGAACCAGTCGGCGATGCCGGGGATCCGCACGCCCAGGACCCCGACTTTGCCTACCGCCCGGTTTACAACGCACCCGACCCCAATGACTCTCCCTGCAGGTGATGAGCCCACAGGGAGCCTACCTACATCAGCTTTAATCTCGCGATCTAGTGAGCCAGGCCGTCACATAATTTGCATGATCTTATTGAATCCAGAGGGATCCACTCAGAACGTCCAGTGATAATGTCCTGTTTTACTTGGAACTAGTAAACAAGTTTGGAAAACATGTTTATTACCAACCTCATAGTATACTCAAGAGCAGCAGTGAAATAAACAGTAGAACAAACATGAAAGGTGCTAAGCAAGCTCTCTCTCGTCGTTTTCCAGGATGTGGAACAAGTGCATTCCATTCGGGGTATTTGAACGACTTCAGAAACAGGACAGCAGGATAGTGTGCCATTAGAAGGAACCAGACACAGAGCCACTTGGATGTACTGGACCTCCGCTCCAATGTTGGCTGGTAGCCGGTGAGGTTACTGTTACATGTTCACCTCAGTGAACATTTTTGAAATTTTGCACTGTGAATATGTCCTGTATGGGAATATGTCCATATACTGTGTGTACGTATGAACATGGTTGCCTGGTCTCAGATAAGTTCTATCTCGGCATTGTACTATTTATTTGTGTTTATTTAACCTTTATTTATCCAGGTAGATAACACATGAGATTATCATGAGATCACCCTTGCAAATGATCTTTTGATCATTTGTGCCTTTTATTTGGATTGTGATGAAATAAATGCAATAAATTATTTTTTTACCTCAGCAGTTGCTGATTTTAAATGTGTTTTGTCACCATAACCTATGACATCATGAATTAAATGTTAGAAACATTCATTCTTGCCTTGTTATCAAAACTGAGAAAAGACAGGTAATGCAGTCATGTTTGGAATCAAATATCTTTGAAAATAAAACTATTAAGATCCAGATACATCATTATTGACATGGCGGGAGGGGGGGGTCGACAAGAAGCCATACAAATACGGCTGTGCTGCATTGACGTTTACCATAGCCACCCAGATCAAGTGTCACTACAGGGTAGAGCAGGATGAGACAGGAAGTATAAAGTAATGTGGGTGTGACTTTGATTGCATGATAAGGCAGGTTTACGTATATTTAGGTGGGGTTGGTTATAGTTCTTCCAAAACGTGAGGCTAGTCATTTTGACAGCCGGCCTATTCATTTGCATGTGCCATACCACTGCCATACCCAAGTGGCGCCTGTGTAGCAGCCTAGTCTTTTATACATTCCCTGTTGAGCAGCTAAACTTGATTACAGTCGGGTATACGTTTGAGTATTGCTTTACAAGATATCCTCATAAACAGCAAGCGTTTTTCCAACAGTCTTGCTATGTTCAACTTTGATTCCCAATGATATGGAAATTCTGGACGAAACTTGAACATGCATGTGCAAATTTGCCCAACGGAGGATTATTTTTCATTAAAAAAATAGCACATTTCTTCTGGTAAGCATTTGTGTACTGAGAGTTTAACATAAGATAGTCTTTTGCCAGGCTGTCTGTTCCGAGCCAAGTTTTACCTGAATTGTTAGGATCAACATTTTCCATTTTCCTACTGGCTGAATGTAGAATGTATTGCTGTCAATAGCCCAAAAATAAAGAGATGTGGGTTGACTTGACAAAAAGGAAAGAAAGTGCACACAATAAGTACAGACAAAACAAACAACCTTTGAAAAAAAAATATCATGCAAAAGACATGTCAACGAGTGCTTTTCAACACAAAGCGAGGGCCAACCCCAGGGCATTGTGGGAAGGCACAAACCACGTTGGATCGGTCCAGTGGAAAATAGTCAAACAGTATGTATGTAAAAACCATTGTATAAGTGAAACAAATAATAAGCTCAACGTTCGAGGAACACATTTTTCACTTTCCAACTGAAATGTGTGGCTGGCACTTAAACATACAGGATGGAACTGAACTGATGGAAGTTGCCGTGACTTATCTTTTGCAGAAAAGCACTTGAGAAACAATAAATAACAAATACAATATAACATGAAGGAAAACACTTGTTTTTGGGTGTTGCACCCTGAAAAGTAACTGTCTAATGAAAACAGGAAGTAGATTGGCACAGCATCAGTTCTGGACACGCAACAATAGGGTGGTGGGGGGTGTGGCTTAGCACTGGGATGACATCACATTCCACCCCAACGCTAGATCTACATCACTGACCTTCCAAATCACCACATCCTCTGTTAAGGCCATGTCACCCTGAATCATGGCTAACCCCAGAACGCTTTCAGCTGCAATTCTTAGGGGAAAAACGAAATAATTAGGCCATGTGAAGCTCGTAGGCTACATAGCCCAATATTTATTATTAAGCAACAAAGCTGTTGTTGCTCTAAGATATCATGTGTCTCGATTGCCATATACCATCATACTCTATGCATTGCCTTGCCAACAAATATAGTCCAAACGGACCACAGCAGCCAGAGGAACTGTTCGTGGTCGAGTTGGGCCACGCTGTAACGCATTGAATACACAGAACATTACTGCTCTCCAGCATTTGCTTGAGTTTTTCCCCATCTTCAGGACAACAGAAACAAGGGTCTCTCTGTGTTTGGCCTATATAATCTCCCTGATGGCAAACGGTTGAGTCATATGCAGTGATTTCAGATGGGACAGTCTGGTTTGCTGCCAGCACACCACAGCAAAGTCCTCAGGCTTCACCCTGCATCTGTCCCACAGGCGGGGGACACAGCTGGTGCTTCTGGTGGGTGATTCTTCAGGTGAGACAATCTGCATGGACAAAAGCCAACAATTGTTAGGGCAGATCTTGTTTAAAATGACCATTTCATCAGCATAATGACATCTATTGCACAAGACAGAACTTGCAACTGGCTGTGCAACCAGAGGAAAAACATGTTTTCCATTGCCTAATGGCAAGCCTTTGCCCAACATAATGGACTGCACTTATGATTAGACATGTAAATGTTTAACATATGACAAATACGACAGAAATTGACTAATGCAGATGAGTGCATCTTTCTTTTTAACTTTACTTTTTCCAAACACATTGTTCCCATCTCTGGTGGTGGTGTGCTCGGTCCCATCTTCAGCACTTTTCCCTTCACTCCAGGTAGCGCTCGAACACGTCCAGTTCGGTATCCGTGTCGTAGGGCACAGAGGCCGGGTCGGACAACACGCCGAGCTCCACCAGCGCCTGGTCCATGTCTTCGGGCAGAAAAACGATCCCAACGTTCAGGACGATGTACTCCATCAGGAAGGCATAGTAGAGGATCAGGACGTTCACAAAAAACAGGCCCAGATAAAACATATATGGAAGTTCCTCGAAGAGCGACTCCACCGAATCCAGACGAGCATAGATGTATTGTGTCATAGAAAAGACAGAAATCAGCGAAGTGAATGCACGCGTTTTCGTGCAGATTCTGCGTTTAGGTATCCATTGCAGTTCGAGAAAAGGCGTTAAGGTCTCCTATCTTCCAATAAATTTGGGGCCTGGTTAGAAACGCACTGTTTTACGTACCACACGAACACGTTAATAAGTGTACAATTATATGACCGACTATCATCGCTATTATCTCAGCCCGCTGCAGTCTTCGTGTGTTGCGTTCGTATCTTGGGGGGGGGTTGCGGAATTTGCAGCTCTCCAGTTTGCTCAAGCTAAAAACAGCACCGAGAAACGTTAGAAAGAAGTACGAATCATTTGACAAAAGTATTCTACGCAACAGCCCACACAGAAAGTCGCACCTGTGAGATTATTCTATACGATATATGAACAGATATATATATGAACTCCGTTTAGTTCGGCCTATGTTTTTGTGCGAAGTGCATCAAAACACTGCTCCGAAAAGGCCAGCGCTGCTGAAACCTCCACACCTGACCTCCAGTCACCATCAGCCTGCAGTGTGATTGGTGCATCGAGCCGTCAATCAAATAATTTCAGCCCCACGATAAAAAGAAATCGTCGCTCATGTATGTCGTCACTTACGCGCTGGCGTAGAGGGTTGTAGTTTTATCACGCTGCTCTTCCGTCTCAAATCAAGCTGCTGTGGTCTGGGAAGAACTACATATCCCGACCGCCCGCCCCCCCCCCCCCCCACACACACACACACACACACGTTATGTGACGCACTGCTGCGATCACCTTCTGTTTGCTAACCGAGCTCTGTGCGCAAGTGGCTGTCATGGACTGATCCGAATAGCAAACGATAGCAAACGAAGCGCCTGAAACAAAGCTTCGGCCGCTTTTAAAACTAAACCATGTTCGGGCGCTCCCGAAGCTGGGTTGGAGGTCAAGGGAAGGCGAAAAATATTCACTCCCTGGACCATTTAAAGTGAGTAGTTAGCTATCCTTGACTGAGACATCGGTGAGCGGGGTTAGCGTTGGCGTCGCTTTTCTGGCATTTTCTGGCTTTCAGCGCTCGCATATAACACCCGTCGTTACAAGTGAGGTGACACAAGCTGCGGTGTGAAATATCAAATATCAAAAGAAAAACACCAGGGCAATATTTTGACATTTTGCAATGACGTTTGGAAGACGATTCATCGGCAAAACGGATGAACGTTAGCGAAAACACTGCTTCACATGTCTGTAATTGGAGACATTGTTGACACTGGTGCACTACGACGAGTCCTGAATGTGCACATGCAGCCGTGAGTGACTATTAGGTGTGGAGTGTGCTGCTGCAGGGCTATGTGGCTGTCTGATCATGTTAATACAAACACTCTCCTTGGTGGTGGCTCCCATTGTGGCTCCATTCCCTCCTTGGAGTGGCCTCATCATGAAACTATAAGTCATCTGCTTGTTTTGAGCGAACCAGTGTTGCACCTCTACAGCCAGCTTGGGAAATGAGACTTGACTGACAGGGAGTTGCTCTTAGTGGCTTAACTTCCTGTTAGTGGCTAACATTATACCTTTCCTTCTGCTGTCACTGTCACAGGTATATGTACCATGTGCTGACCAAGAATACCACAGTGACAGACCACAACCGGAACCTGCTGGTGGAGTCCATTCGCTCCATAACAGAGATCCTCATCTGGGGAGACCAGAATGACAGCTCTGTGTTTGAGTAAGGTCTAGTCCAGTCAGTGACAGAAATCACAAGTTGCGTTGTCTGTTATCGCAAATCTCTGGGATGTCAATGTTGTTCGTTATCCAGGGGATAACGAACCAGCAACCTTCCTGTTGCCAGACACCCGCTCTTACATCCTGAGCTACTGCTGCCCCACGTATGCATATGCATACATTTGATTAAATTAAATACAATTGGTCTCAGCCTGGTAAGCTGATCATGGGACTGCTAACCATGGGAATATGTCCAAGAAGCATTTAGAACACGTGAGAATATGTCTTCATGTCAGATCATCTGTATGAATGCACTGGCCTGATTGCATTTCGAGATGCAGGGATGGGGCATTTTAGTGGTGGAAACTGAGGACATTCTAACGGCAGGTGTCTCTACATCCACCAGATTACACTATTACTCTAATACTATTACTCTGATATTATCCAAAATAACGTCAATAAATAATAAAGGGTCCCTATTACATCACCAGGTGTGAGCGTGATTAGCCATTACAAGCCATTTAAAAAGTTTCATGTGACTAAAATTGTCATTGTGATGAAGTGACATCACAAGTGGGAGTGTCCACCAAGATGTATGCTGGATAGATCAGTTTACGAGTGGGTACATTCCACTGGTAGTCTCGTCAGCATAAATCTAGGAGGACATTAAGGCTTGTAATGGCTAATCATGCTCACACTTGGTGCCCCTTTAATGAGGAAATCGCCATGATGATCAACTTTAGCTCTGTGGCGTTTACTGTGCTTCAGTGTGTGTAATGTATGTGTGCAGCTTCTTCCTGGAGAAGAACATGTTTGCCTTCTTCTTGAACATCCTGCGCCAGAAGTCTGGCCGCTACGTCTGCGTCCAGCTCCTGCAGACCCTGAACATACTGTTTGAGAACATCAGCCATGAGACTTCTCTCTGTAAGTGTGTGTGTGTGTGCATGTGCGTTTTTCCCCCCCATGATGACCTTTAACAGTTGGACTGAGCCAGGTCACATGCAGAACTGGAGTAGTATTTCATGTCATGTGTTGGATTTTCTGTGTGCATTTGAATTGTTTTTCTTGAAACATAGGCCTACCCAATTTTCCTTCTGTAAGAAGAAATTCATGTAATTTACTTGTTTACATTCAGTGTTGATCTCATTATATAGTGTATTTTCTTCAGTCTTGACTGCAGAATGTTTACATTTTGGCTAACATTACTTTGGCAGGTGAATGTAAGAACTCCACAAAATCTTCCACATTGTGCTGTCACCCCCCATCCTCCCATCCATCCAGATTACCTGCTGTCCAACAACCATGTGAACTCCATCATTGTCCACAAGTTTGACTTCTCCGATGAGGAGATCATGGCCTACTACATCTCCTTCCTGAAGACGCTGTCCCTCAAGCTCAACAACCACACGGTGCACTTCTTCTACAATGAGGTAAGGCTGTCCGGCACAGACAACAAATGGGCCCCCCCGCCAATATATGCCTGTTGAGATCAGAGCGGTTTCGGATCCTCGTTCTCGGCCTGCTAACGTTGACTGAATTGGTTTTGGTTCTGACATGGTTAACCTCGATCAGTTAGTGTGCTACTTGCAACATTTAAAAGGTAGACCACAGCAAATCTTTAGCAGGTCTAAATTAATCAATGTATGGGAAACACTGTTATCGTTGACTCCATAATAGGACACGTTTTCCCACAGGATATCAGGGTGGGATCCCAGCAATATAATCCAGATAACTACTGTGTTGTTATATAGGGCTGCACAATTAATCGAATTTTAATCACGATCACGATTTTGGCTTCGCACGATCAAATTTGCGTGATCGAGCGATATTTAAAATGCATCATTCTGTTCATAGAACGCTCTGTATCAAAGGTTTTTTTTTGTGGTTTTTTTGCAAAGCCAATCTAGCGCTCCTCAGAGTGATAGAGAAAACACTCTCTCTTTAAGCCTCTGACGCTCCGTAAACCACTGTCTGATCACGTGCCTTCATGAGCCAATCAGAGTTGTTCCCGTTATATCAAAGGAGAAGGAGCAGTCTCAGGGTGACTGATGCTATCGCTTAGTACTCGCTATAATTTGAGGCAAAGCTTGTGAACTTCAGATTATATATTTTTCTCACTAGCCTATTGTCTGTTTCTAGAAAAAAAAATTTTTTTGTTTGTTTGCTGTTACAGTAGTAATATTTTCATGTAATTCTTTAAAAAAAACAAAAACTAAATGCCTTCATTTTGATGTTAACCTCTGGTTGTTCCCACAGCGATCTGTAAGTATTACGTTATGCTGCCATTGGCCGTGTGTCTGGGGCAAAGTTATTGGTGCACTGTTGGTGGTATTCCCCCCCCCCCCCCCCCCCAAACAGTCCCTGCCTGACCCAGCAGTAAACTCTGTGTTTACCCATTGATCTTCATGTTTTTCTTGTATACTGTCTGTGCTCACATGAAAACTCATTTACTGTCGTCTTTAGTTTAGATGGGTTTGCGTGAATGATTTAGGGAGGTTCATGTTACTGCATTCTTTGCTGAATGACATGATCAGGGTAAATGAGGGAAATTGCGTCATTGTAACAGTTATGTTACAATGGTGTTGACACACCGTTTGTTTTGGTCAGTTATGTACTCGTGGTTCCGGTGTAGATGCCGTGCTTCGAATTTAGGCTCTTTGGATCCTCTGTCACTCCATTTACTTAAGTCGGATAAGTCAATCCATTTATTTTCCAAACTAACCAAGTACATCTCTCAAAATACAACACACCACCTTTACCCTGACTCACGATCAAAAACCACGGACCTCGCTGTGCGTCACACCTGTGTCAAATTAGTCCTACACCAAGTAGACAACCATGGCTACCCACAGCGCCACACAGTGGCCACCATTGAAATCGCTCTAACATCAAGTTTAGGAATATGCTTGAATTTGAACATAGAAACATGCTCCTTTAGAAAGGCTTGATTGTCTATGTAATCTGGTGTTAACCTCCATAATTTCACATGGAAACCAAAACTCTTAATATTTTAAATGAAACGACCCCGTCAAATCTGACCGGACTGGAGCTAGATTGACCAAACAAGGGCGCCAAAATGAAAAAGGGACTTTTTTTCGGTTCCGCATTATGAGTGTGACCATCTGCTTGAAGGTAGCTTGCTAATTATTGTACCTGCTCATCCGCTACTAGAGAACAGGTGGAGTGTCATCGCTTGAGCAACATCATGGCAAGTTCTCATAACAATTTAGATGTGATGATAAAAGCTGAGTCATTTTTGGTTTCGGGCCCTAAAAAGTGAATTGTACTCTTAAAAAGCTGTAGGAACCCTGCATGATGATGATGGTGGGAGCTAGTTTAGATGGCAGCTACATGCTAAACAACCTGAGTCATATGGACAGCCCATTAACAAATATTCCTTGTAAGGAGTATATAGTACTTGTTTTTGATGTGCTCATCATCCCAGGGTGTTTTGAATAAACACCCTGGGACTGGTTTAGGCTGCATATTATGATGATGCTGCTCCTCAATCACTTTGACATCATCTTTTTGAGACGCATGCTTGATGCAGGCCCGACGTCTCAGGGAGTGAAGAAATGCTATGTATCACATTTCACAAGAAGCAGTTATAGCTCACACAGGGCAACATGTTGCGTACACAAGTTAGCCAACTCGTCCAGATAAAGAACTATACTTTGATTTTAACACATGTATTACTACTGATATTCGAAGTACAGTAATATTAATATCACTAAGATCGTAAACTAAACTATTACTACTATACAGTAATACACAAATTCTGACGAAGCAGATGGAGGCAGGATAATACACAGGATAATAACCAAAAAAGGGGCCATATCACGTTTAGTGGACATTTACATTGACATTTAGGGCATTTGGCAGACGCTTTTATCCAAAGCGACTTACAAAGAGTACATTTGTTGAAGGAGAGGCAGCAATATATCACTGTGGTACCTGAAGATAAGAATAGAGCTGTTTTCGAGCATTCATATTTACGAGACGAATAGAACGAGTTTCATAATTGCCAAGTTGCCTGCATAAGTAGCTGGGCAGGCGTGCAATTCTAAGCATGCTACAACATCTGAGAACGAACTACAATGCTAAGTGTCATTAATAAGTGTTAAGACATATAAACACGCAGGTTAGTGCTAGGGGGGGGGGGTTATGTAGAGTCCAGGTGAACTCTGAACAGGTGGGTCTTGAGTCTCTTGCGGAAGCTGGCGAGCGACACGGCCGTCCTGACATGAGCCGGGAGCTCATTCCACCACTGCGGAGCCAGAACCGTGAAGAGTTGGGACTTGGAAGAGCGATGTTTGGCTGGTTTTAGTGGACGCATTACAAACAAAGAAAATGTGTGAATGTTTCATATTTAAAGAACTGAGCTTGGGAGGATCCAAATGACATTGATTAGTGTTGTATGGTTACTCCATTAAAACATGCAGAATGATAATTTCATGGAAATAGATTGTGTTTTTTTCTATTCATTTGTATAAGGAGTTCTGTCCCCTTTAGAAGCAAGCCGAGAAGCAGCAAATGTCTTGTGATTCGGGGTCTGGTGCTACCTGAATTTTCACCAAGCCACCTTAGTGAGAAATAGAAAAACATGGTGAATTGGAGCAGTTTAAAAAAAACAACAATATGACAACATCACTTGTGGCATTGTTATCCACTTAGTTACAGCTTTTGGTGGAAGCAACCCCTGCCAGGAGTATGACTATTGTCGACAACCACAGCAAGGGATGATTAATTATGATGCTCACCCTTGCTGTGGTTGTGGCGGCCTAGTGCCTTGCTCATAGGCACCCTCCCGCCCCCTCCTCCCTCTCTTGTCTCCCACACACAGCACAGTAATGACTTTGCCCTGTACACGGAGGCCATCAAGTTCTTCAACCACCCCGAGAGCATGGTGCGCATCGCCGTGCGCACGATCACGCTCAATGTCTACAAAGGTGAGCGCTTGGACACACACACACACACACACACACACACACACACACACACACACACACACACACACACACACACACACACACACACACACACAGATATAGCCTTTTAAAATATTTCACCATAAGAGGGTGTAGTAAAGGACAGACATGCACCACTCTTCAGAATGCCTTAATACGTGTTTTTAACTGAACTGATCGCTGAAATATACCCTAATTCTTTCCCATTGGCATCATAACTAAGAGTGCTTTCACCAAGCGGGGGGTGTGGGGTCTGTCGGGTCCTGTTGTGTCAGTAGAGGTCATCTCCACAGGCTTTCTCTCTGCACCTACATGTCTTGTCTTTCTCACTTCATCTTTTCCTGCATGTGTTGGCATCCCACAGCGCTCAACTTGGATGCTCCTGTGTCTCGCTTTGTGTGCCCTACACATGAGGGGGTCCTACCCCTAATTCAAACAATCGTTCAATCAACAGCACCACGCCTCAACAGCCATGTCATGTGCATCATTAGTGATAGACTCTGTCATCTATTTTTCCTGGCTGCTCGTGTCAACTGGGGTTATTCTCTGTGGTTTCATTCAAAGCTCGGTATGCATCCACCACATGTACAAATAGCTGATTTGAAGGTTCCAATGTGGATGCTCAGGTTTAACGAACCATCTCCAATCTCCAACTGCATTGGGAATGTTTGAACGGGGAAATTAAATATTCCCTTAAGGCCCCCTATTATACCACCAGGTGATGCCGACTTGATCAGTTTCTACCAGCGTTACCTAGTCGACTGTACCAACTGAGAAGCCCTTAACTTCCATTCTGCACAGCATGCCAGCGAGGGGTCCATGCACCCCCACCACAAAAGCAAACATATAAACTCTTTGTTCTTGGACATGCTGGTAGTGGATGGGGTGTCATATCTATATATACAGTATATCTCTCACTCACTCACACACAATGTGTATATAGCAATTTTGGGTGCACTATATAAACATATAAATAAAACATTTTGAATATAAAAATTTTATTTTTAAATTTTCTTTAAATTATATTTTTATTATTCTGTTGTTTTCCATATTGTTTTAATTGTAATGTATTTCTATGTAACCTGGCACAATAATTTCCTTCGGGATGAATACAGTTCTGTTCTATTCTATTCAATGAATTGTGAATACAGCTTGAATTATGAATTATGCAATGATGCCCAGGTATAACGTTTTAGTAACACACACACACAATACATGCAAGTGTATTCACATTAACCCTATGTCTGTTTGCCCCTCTCTCCTCCTCCTCCTCCTCTCCCATTCTTCTCTTTCTCTCTCTACCCCTCAACCTCTCTCTCTCTCTACCTGGTTTTCCCTCCCCCTCCCCCCCCCTCCTCTGCGCGCCCCATCTGCCTAACTCCTCCAGTCTCATGTAAGTTGGTTCCATTCACTAGTCTTCTATCAACGGGTTGGGTATTCTCAAGGAGTTGGGTATTGTTGATGGCTTGTTTATCCCAGAACTTAATTATACCACTTCTTAAAAACTTAAACGATCAATCAATTTGTTCATGACAAACTCCCCTCCAAAACATAAACATTGTCTATATTGAAATCTACTTGGGCTTGTTTTTTGTACTAAAATTCCCTAAATTCCTTCAATACCCAGCCCTCTATTTCTTTCTATTATTCATATTGGTTATCCACATGTATAAATACTGTCATTGGAGTTGTTTATAATTGTTTATGACCTGTACCTGCTTACATTTTCATTGTCATTTGGGTATTTCTTATTTTATTAATTGAATGAGATGTTTGTGTCTATGTTAAATTCCTTATGGCACTTTCCATAATCATGACAGATTGTACAAAATATAGGGTTATCTAGGCTTTTTAGTTTTGGCCAGGGAATTCATGGGGCGAGTTTCATCTTCTGATTCTGTTTCTAATTAATCCTCATCTTCAGCCACTCTATCCACCACACAAGCTTTAAGATTATTTCGAAGTTTTCTTCGCACTCCACCCCCCAATGTTGTGGTTGAATCTATTATTTTGTAACTTTCTGAACCATGCTGACGAATCCCCATTCCCATTGTTTTGGCTAATGTCTTCAATCAGCAATTTTTGTTTCTCCCAATTTGTTTCCAATTAGTTTCGAGTCTCACGGTTCTCATTTGCATTTGTTTGACTGTTGGCCATTTCTACTGAACCAAATTCAAATGAGAACCATAAGACTCATTCAAAAGTATTTCTGGTAAGCAGGTCTAGAAAAAGCTTGGTATGACTTTACCCATAGTCGGCGCAATCATTTTTGATCAAAGTTAAATGCTCAGCCCTGCTGCCCTGACGGAGGAACATTTCTGAAACTATAGGATTATATAGGACTTATTTGACATGCTGAACATGTTTGCCTCTCGAACACATAAGGACTGTCTGGATAGATCTTTCTGAACAGTGAAGATTTTGGGAAAGCTTGAATCGAATCTGAATAACCACTGTTCCACATGACACCAACAGGGGGCGCAAAATCACACAGAAAAGACTTGTCAGCCCCTAAATGATGGGGCCCCTGCGACTCACGCCCTGCAGGCCAGCTCTGCTGCAATTCTGTTGCTCCTATGGGCTACAGTGCATTACCATTTACACTCCACACATGTTCAATGTTGAGGTCTCTAACCTCATTCATACATTCAACTGTGCTATAGCAATATGGGAAAGTTGAAACACAATAACTTGCTCAGGCAAGTATGTCTTTTTTAAATAATTTAGTAGACTGATAACACATCCTATTTCTACCTTTATTTTTGTGGTTACAAAAAAAAATCAAATCAGTGGTTACAAGTCTACTTAAAATGGCTTATTTAGAATTCATCTCCAATTTTATGGCCAGTCCCGGTAAAATCAATACAAATGTTTTCTTTTATCACTGACATGAATGGTTAGGCCTGTGAATGGTGTGTGGTTATGTACTTGTATACCTTGTGTGTTTGTTGTTGTTGACCTTTTGTGTCCCGCTACCACACACTCTCCTGGACGTGCCGCCTGCACCAGTGGACAACCAGCACATGCTGCACTACATCAGGGACAAGACGGCCGTGCCCTACTTCAGCAACTTGGTGTGGTTCATCGGCAGCCACGTCATCGAGCTGGACAAGTGTGTGCAGACCGACGAAGAGTGAGTACAGGACCTTCATCTTTCATCGTTCAGACACGCCGACACACACACACACACACACACACACACACACACACACACACACACACACAGACACACACGCAACACATACACACACAAACTGGGTCTGGCAACTAGGTGTCAGGCTCGTTGCAATATTTTCCAGCTCTGGACTTTGGCCTTGGGTTGTAGTTCTGTGGTTGTATTTCTGTTCACGCTGGGAACTGCCTTGAGTGTTGACAATTGGCGAAATCTGATCCGACACGGTAGGCAGGGTAGTTGGAGTAAACACTTCCTCTCCTCTCCTAAAATGTGATTTATGTACCAGAGCACAGGTCGTAGACTAAACTAGTGGCAACAAGGCTACTGACTATCCGTGCCCTGCTACATAAAAGGAGCAGACCCATAATTAGTGTTATGAACAACCCTTGTTTGTTCTACGATGACACCGCTGGGAAAAAGTGTCCTATTGGTGGAATGTGAACCTCCTATTGTGTCTGACAAACACGTTTTCTAACATGTTTGGGGATATAGTTGGGGATATACTGTACTGTGTATATATATATATATATATATATATATCTGTCTGTTTGTGTCAAGGTGTATTCCCAGAGGGGGAAATATATTCTATTTTTGGGTTCAGTTAGCAATGCGTACAATCAGGTATTGTGTTAGAAAGGATCCTCTGTAGCGACAAGGTTGGTATGTAGGACTTGTTTTTGTTCAGTGTTGTTGTTGCCAGTGTAACGGTTATGTGGAAGCTTCGGGCTCTGTGTGTTCTTCCTTCAGTGATTCATGAATTCCAAGTAAAGCGCGATGATCTGTTTAGACAGTCGTTCAAGTTACTTGGAAATTCATTCCTGCAGAGACCTCCTTTTGTCTAATTTTTAGCAGCACAACAAGATAAGATAAGATAGAACTTTATTAATCCTGAAGGAAATTCTTGTGCCAGGTTGCATAGCAATACAGTACAATAAAACAATAGGGAAATCAACAGAATAATAAAAATAAACAAATGAACAATAAACAAATAAACAATGTCAAAATATAAAAATATAGAGGCAAGATAAGATATTCAGACGGCAAAAACAATTTGGCATAGTTGAAGTGTAATACAGCTGTGATAATAATAATGGTTATATCAAGCTATCAATTAAGCAATAGATCACGACAGACCGTGGTATGGTATGGTTATTATATCACAGCTAACGCCTTAGCTGTGATATAATGACCATATACCACAGATTGAAGTGAGCTATTGCTTTCATAAAACAGCCACCATCCATCCATCCATCCATCCATCCATTCTCATCCGCTTATCCAGGGCCGGGTTGCGGTGGCAGCCGGCTAAGCAGGGCCCCCCAGGCTTCCTTCTCCCCAGCCACACTCCCCAGGCCAGATGAGATATATAATCCCTCCAGTGGGTTCTGGGTCTGCCCCGGGGTCTCCTCCCAGTTGGACGTGCCCGGAAAACCTCTCAGGGGAGGCGCCCGGGGGGCATCCTAATCAGATGCCCGAACCACCTCAGCTGACTCCTTTTGACACGGAGGAGCAGTGGCTCTACTCTGAGCTCCCTCCGGATGTCTAAGCTCCTCAACCTATCTCTAAGGCTGAGCCCAGCCACCCTGTGGAGGAAACAAATTTTGGCCGCTTGTATCTGCAATCTCGTTCTTTCGGTCACTACCCAAAGCTCGTGACCATAGGTGAGGATCGGAACGTAGATGGACCTGTAAATCGAGAGCTTCGCCTTCCGGCTCAGCTCCCTCTTCACCACAACGGACTGGTACAGCGCCCGTATTACTGCAGACGCTGCACTAATCCGTCTGTCCATCTCCCGCTCCATTTTGCCCTCACTCGTGAACAAGACCCCAAGATACTTGAACTCCTTCACTTGAGGCAGCTACTCACTCCCAACCCGGAGGGAACACTCCACCGTTTTCCAGCAGAGAACCATGGCCTCAGACTTGGAGGTGCTGACTCTCTTCCCGACCGCTTCACACTCGGCTGCAAACCGCCCCAATGCATGCTGGAGGTCATGGTCTGATGTAGCCAACAGAACCACATCATCTGCAAAGAGCAGAGATGCAATTCTGAGGTCCCCAAACCGGACACTCACCTCGGCTGCGCCTTGAGATTCTGTCCATGAAGATCACGAACAGAATCGGTGACAAGGGACAGCCTTGGCAGAGTCCAACACCAACTGAGAACGTGCTTGACTTTGTGCCGAGAATGCGGACGCAGCTCGCACTTTGTTCGTACAAGGACTGAATGGCACGTACCAATGGCCCCGGTACCCCATACTCCCGTAGTACCCCCCACAGGATTCCCCGGGGGACACGGTCATAAGCCTTCTCCAGGTCCACAAAGCAGACTGGATGGGCAAACTCCCATGCCCCCCCCCAACAACCCTGCAAGGGTAAAGAGTTGGTCCACTGTTCCACGGCCAGGACGGAATCCGCACTGTTCCTCCTGAAGCTGAAGTTCGACAATCAGCCGTAGCCTCCTTTCCAGCACCCTGAAATATACTTTCCCAGCGAGGCTGAGCAGTGTGATACCCCGATAATTGGAGCACACCCTCCGGTCCCCTTTTTTGAAAATGGGGACCACCACCCCGGTCTGCCATTCCACAGGTACTGTCCCCGACCTCCACGCTACATTGACTAGGCGTGTCAGCCACGACAGCCAGACAATGTCCAGAGCCTTCAGCATCTCAGGGCGAATCGCATCCACACCTGCCGTCTTGCCACTGAAGAGCTTGTTGACTACTTCAGCGACCAAGGATATGGTTGAGGCTTCTCCCGAGTCTTCAGACTCTGCCTCTTCCACAGAGGACGTACTGGTCGGGTTCAGGAGTTCCTCAAAGTCTTCTTTCCACCTTCCGACAATATCCTCAGTCTGGGTCAACAGTTCTCCTCCCTGACTGAGCACAGGCTGAGCCAAGCCCTGCTTTCCCTTCCTGAGTCGCCGGACGGTTTGCCAGAACTTCCTTGAGGCCAACCGAAAGTCCTTCTCCATAGCCTCCCCGAACTCCTCCCACACCCGGATTTTTGCTTCAGCGAGCGCTGAAGCCGTGGTCCTTTTGGCCTCCCGGTAACCCCTGGGCCAACCAGGCCTGAAAGGCCTCCTTCTTCAGCCTGATGGCTTCCTTCACTGCTGGTGTCCACCAACGGGTTCTTGAGTTGCCGCCACGACAGGCACGACAGCCTTTTGACCACAGCTCCGAGCTGCAGCCTCTACAATGGAGGCTTTTAACATGGCCCACTCAGGTTCCATGTCCCCAACCTCCCCCGGGATGCACGATAAGTTCTTCCGGAGGTGGAAGTTAAAGACCTTACGGACACGGGCTTCCTCCAGATGTTCCCAGTTCACCCTCACTACATGTTTGGGTTTACCAGGTCTGTCTGGCAGCCTCCCGCGCCATCTGACCCAACTCACCACCAGGTGGTGATCAGTTGACAGCTCTGCTCCTCTCTTCACCTGAGTGTCCAAAACATGTGGGTGCAGATCTGCTGACACTATTACAAAGTCTATCAGCGACCTTTGGTCTAAGGTGGGCTGGTACCAGGTACACTTGTGGACCACCCTATGTTCGAACATGGTGTTTGTTATGGCCAGTCCATGACTAGCACAGAAGTCCTATAACAAAACACCACTCTGGTTCAGATCGGGCAGGCCGTTCATCCCAATCATTCCCCTCCAGGTTTCTCCATCATTGCCCACGTGTGCGTTGAAGTCCCCCAGTAGAACTATGGAGTCCCTGGATGGAACCCTTTCCAGGATGCCACCCAATGACTCCAAGAAGGCCGGATACTCTGAACTGCTGTTTGATGCGTAGGCACACACAACAGTCAGAGCCTTCCCCCCAGCGACTTGCAGTCGCATGGAGGTGACCCTCTCGTTCACCGGAGAGAACTCCAACACAGCGCCGCTCAGCCAGGGACCTGTGAGTATCCCCACACCCGCCTGGCACCTCACACCCTGGGCAACTCCGGAAAAGGAGAGGGTCCAGCCCCTCTCCAGGAGTTTGGTTCCAGAACCGGTGCTGTGCGTGGAGGGGATGTAACCCCAATTAACAGGGCAATAATGATTTTTCCAAAAAAATAGGCCCTACTGTCTGCCAGCACACTCGTTGCTATGCAACATACGAGCGGTCAAACACATTATGATTTATTATTCATTATTTACATCATTTGGTTATTTATATTAATTTGTATGTTGCCGTGTATTGTGCAATTACTGACAAATTGTCCATCCTCAGTAGCGTAGCTAGTTTGTTCCACAGGTGGAGTGATACCAATTGTGAAAAAGAATTAAACTCGTAGCCGTGGTGTATGGTCATTATATCACGGCTATGAACCAATCAGATTGCTTGATTTCAGGTACCTGTTTTATAAGATAGAATATATCATTTAGGTCCATGACAGTGGGTCCCGCTATTGAGATTTTTTGCAACCTGAAGCAAAAACTATCTGTACTATCTGTTTTGCACATTGGAGGGCAGGAATTGAATGTCCACCTCATTCTACCGCCTGGTCTGATCTGTACCAGTGGCGCGGTACTCGATCGGGTTAACCCTTCAATGCTGGCCGATTTTATAGACAAAATAAAATCTGCTGCCCTACTTCACCAGGACCGGACTCCAGAGGAACCCGTGTTACACGCCTGATGTGCACGTCTTGGGTTTGCTACGTGGTCACGCTCGTGAGTGCGGGGAATTTAGAGGGGGATTTAATACGTTTGCCCCCACCGACAGACACCGGAACCGGGGGAAGCTGAGTGACCTGGTGGCCGAGCACCTGGACCACCTGCATTATCTGAACGACATCCTCATCATCAACTGCGAGTTCCTCAACGACGTGCTGACCGACCACCTGCTCAACCGCCTCTTCCTGCCTCTCTACGTCTACTCGCTGGTCAACCCCGACACGGTGTGTGTGTGTGTCTCTGTGTGTGTGTGTGTCTCTGTGTGTGTGTGTCTCTGTGTCTCTCTGTGTGTGTGTCCCTGTGTGTCTGTGTCTGTGTGTGTGTCTCTGTGTGTTTGTGTGTGTGTCTCTGTCTCTGTGTGTCTCTGTGTGTGTGTGTCTGTTTGTCTATGGTGTGTGTGGTGGTGTCTCCTGTGTGTGTCCTCTCTGTGTGTGGTGGTGTCTCTCTTGTGTGTGTGTGTGTGTGTGTGTGACTGTGTGCGAGAATACGGCTGCAGCTCGCACTTTGTTCGTACAAGGACCGAATGGCAACGGCCCGGTTCCCCATACTCCCGAAGTACCCCCCACAGGATTCCCCGGGGGACACGGTCATAAGCCTTCTCCAAGTCCACAAACTGGATGGGCAAACTCCCCCCCCCCCCAACAACCCTGCGAGGGTAAAGTGCTGGTCCACTGTTCCTCAGCCAGGACGGAATCCGCAATGTTCCTCCTGAAGCTGAGGTTCGACAAAAGGCCGGAGCCTCCTTTCCAGCACCCTGGAATAAACTTTCCCAGGGAGGCTGAGCAGTGTGATCCCCCGAAAATTGGAGCACACCCTCCAGTCCCCTTTTTCGAAAATGGGGACCACCACCCCGGTCTGCCATTCCACAGGTACTGTCCCCGACCTGTGTGTGTCTCTGTGTGTGTGTGTGTGTCTCTGTGTGTGTGTGTGTCTCTGTGTCTCTCTGTGTGTGTGTCCCTGTGTGTCTGTGTCTGTGTGTGTGTCTCTGTGTGTTTGTGTGTGTGTCTCTGTCTCTGTGTGTCTCTGTGTGTGTGTGTCTGTTTGTCTATGTGTGTGTGTGTGTGTCTCTGTGTGTGTCTCTCTGTGTGTGTGTGTGTGTGTGTGTGTCTCTCTGTGTGTGTGTGTGTGTGTGTGTGTGTGTGTGTGTGTGTGTGTGTGTGTGTGTGTGTGTGTGTGTCTCTCTGTATGTGTGTCTGTCTGTGTGTGTCTGTGTGTGTGTGTGTGTATGTCTCTTTGTGTGTGTATGTCTGTGTGTGTGTGTGTCTGAGTGTGTGTGTCTGCTGGGTGTGCGTCTGTGTGTAAACAAGTAAAGTTGTCAGTCACTGGAACACTGACTCCAGTGCAGGCTGTAATAGTTTGACTTGAATAGTCCTGCCTCCTGATTTTGTCTTATTATCCCATATGTTTGTTTTTTGGTTTAGTTTGTTTATAATTTTTTTCTTCATTTTTTAATTGTATTTTTCTTATCGGTATCGCTTTAAATGTCTTGTTAATTTTACTGCACTTTGTTAACTTGTTTTTTAACTTGTTTTCTCTCATTTTGTTCATTTTTGTTGTACATTTTATCAGGACCCCGTTGAAAACGAGATCATGCATCTCAATTATTTGAAATTCCAATAATGAATTTCAAATAATCATTGTAGTAAGTATGCATGCATGCATGCACTGTACTGTGAACCCTCTGAACTTTGTCTCATTTTGTATTTGATTTTCTTTAGTCTGAAGAAAGGAAGATTAACCCTCAGGTGTCCCTGTATCTACTCTCTCAAGTAAGCATCTCTCTCTCTCTCTCTCTCTCTCTCTCTCTCTCTCTCTCTCTCTCTCTCTCTCTCTCTCTCTCTCTCTCTGCTCTCTCTCTCTCTCTGACTGAAGCAGAATTACATGTGTAATGATTCAAGGCGGTGTGTGTGTGTGACGACCCAGGTGTTCCTGATCATCCACTATCGGCCGCTGGTCAACTCGCTGGCCGAAGTGGTTCTCAACGGTGACCTGTCTGTCTTCACGCCCCACATGGACGCACACAGCGCCCACAAGAACACGGTACGTGCACATACACACACACACACAGGTCTCATATAACGCGATATAACGTTTCCCTCCTCATGCACTGTCCACGAGGTCTGATTCTGGATTCTCAACATCTACCAGCCACTCACCTTTTATATAATATAATTGTATATAATATTGAATGTTTAATGTAATAATTACATTTCTGTATTTATTGGAGAATCGCTACCTTATCGTGGTGGGGGGGTTTGGGTGCCCCCGTGACCCTGGGAGCTGTGTTGTCCGGGGCATTAGCCCCTGGTAGGGTCTCCCAAGGCAAAGTGGTCCCAGGGGAGGGGCCAGACTAAGAGCGATTCAAAGACCCCATGAAAAGTCCCAAAGAACACAGTCACCTCGCCCGGACAAGGGAAACCGGGGCCCACTTTTGGAGCCAGACCTGGGAGGGGAGCTCGTCGGCGAGCGTCTGGTGGCCGGGCCTGGCCGGGCCAAGCCCGAAAGGACGACGGGGGGAAGGCTCTGACTGTTGTGTGTGCCTACTCACCAAACAGCAGTTCAGAGTATCCGGCCTTCTTGGAGTCATTGGGTGAATCTCCATCATTGGAATGATTCTCCAATGATGGAGAAACCTGGAGGGGAGTGATTGGGATGAACGGCCTGCCCGATCTGAACCAGAGTGGTGTTTTGTTATTGGACTTCTGTGCTAGTCATGGACTGGCCATAACAAACACCATGTTCGAACATAGGGTGGTCCACAAGTGTACCTGGTACCGGACCACCTTAGGCCAAAGGTCGCTGATCGACTTTGTAATCGTATCAGCAGATCTGCGGCTGCATGTTTTGGACACTCGGGTGAAGAGAGGAGCAGAGCTGTCAACTGATCACCACCTGGTGGTGATCAGTTGACAGCTCTGCTCCTCTCTTCACCCGAGTGTCCAAAACATGCGGCCGCAGATCTGCTGATACGATTACAAAGTCGATCAGCGACCTTTGGCCTAAGGTGGTCCGGTACCAGGTACACTTGTGGACCACCCTATGTTCGAACATGGTGTTTGTTATGGCCAGTCCATGACTAGCACAGAAGTCCAATAACAAAACACCACTCTGGTTCAGATCGGGCAGGCCGTTCATCCCAATCACTCCCCTCCAGGTTTCTCCATCATTGGAGAATCATTCCAATGATGGAGATTCACCCAATGACTCCAAGAAGGCCGGATACTCTGAACTGCTGTTTGGTGAGTAGGCACACACAACAGTCAGAGCCTTCCCCCCGTCGTCCTTTCGGGCTTGGCCCGGCCAGGCCCGGCCACCAGACGCTCGCCGACGAGCTCCCCTCCCAGGTCTGGCTCCAAAAGTGGGCCCCGGTTTCCCTTGTCCGGGCGAGGTGACTGTGTTCTTTGGGACTCTTTTCATGGGGTCTTTGAATCGCTCTTAGTCTGGCCCCTCCCCTGGGACCACTTTGCCTTGGGAGACCCTACCAGGGGCTAATGCCCCGGACAACACAGCTCCCAGGGTCACGGGGGCACCCAAACCCCCCCACCACGATAAGGTAGCGATTCTCCAATAAATACAGAAATGTAATTATTACATTAAACATTCAATATTATATACAATTATATTATATAAAAGGTGAGTGGCTGGTAGATGTTGAGAATCCAGAATCAGACCTCGTGGACAGTGCATGAGGAGGGAAACGTTATATCGCGTTATATGAGACCTGTGTGTGTGTGTGTATGTGCACGTACCGTGTTCTTGTGGGCGCTGTGTGCGTCCATGTGGGGCGTGAAGACAGACAGGTCACCGTTGAGAACCACTTCGGCCAGCGAGTTGACCAGCGGCCGATAGTGGATGATCAGGAACACCTGGGTCGTCACACACACACACCGCCTTGAATCATTACACATGTAATTCTGCTTCAGTCAGAGAGAGAGAGAGAGAGAGAGAGAGAGAGAGAGAGAGAGAGAGAGAGAGAGAGAGAGAGAGAGAGAGATGAGAGAGAGAGATGTTGAGAAAGATACAGGGACACCTGAGGGTTAATCTTCCTTTCTTCAGACTAAAGAAAATCAAATACAAAATGAGACAAAGTTCAGAGGGTTCACAGTACAGTGCATGCATGCATGCATACTTACTACAATGATTATTTGAAATTCATTATTGAATTTCAAATAATTGAGATGCATGATCTCGTTTTCAACGGGGTCCTGATAAAATGTACAACAAAAATGAACAAAATGAGAGAAAACAAGTTAAAAAACAAGTTAACAAAGTGCAGTAAAATTAACAAGACATTTAAAGCGATACCGATAAGAAAAATACAATTAAAAAATGAAGAAAAAAATTATAAACAAACTAAACCAAAAAACAAACATATGGGATAATAAGACAAAATCAGGAGGCAGGACTATTCAAGTCAAACTATTACAGCCTGCACTGGAGTCAGTGTTCCAGTGACTGACAACTTTACTTGTTTACACACAGACGCACACCCAGCAGACACACACACTCAGACACACACACACACAGACATACACACACAAAGAGACATACACACACACACACACAGACACACACAGACAGACACACAACAAAGTCAAGCACGTTCTCAGTGGGTGTTGGACTCCGCCAAGGTTGTCCCTTGTCACCGATTCTGTTCGTGATCTTCATGGACAGAATCTCAAGGCACAGGTGAGGAGAGTGTCCGGTTTAAGGGCCTTAGAATTGCATCTGTGCTTTTTGCAGTTGATGTGGTTCAGCATTCCCAGAATGCACTGGGGCGGTTTGCAGCCGAGTGTGAAGCGGTCGGGATGAGAGTCAGCACCTCCAAGTCTGAGGCCATGGTTCTCTGCCGGAAAACGTGTGTGTGACGAGTGTTCCCTCTTGGTTGGGAGTGAGTTGCTGCCTCAAGCAAAGGAGTTCAAGTATCTTGGGGTCTTGTTCAGAAGTGATAATAATAAAAAAAATAATAATAAAAAAAATAATAAAATAATAATAAAAGAATTCCTCCAGTAAAAGTAGAAAGTCCCTCATTCAAACACTACTTGAGTAAAAGTGCAAAAGTATCCGATTTAAAATGTACTTAAGTACCAACAAAAAAAAGGAAATATTCAAATTAATTGTAAATACCCATAAATAAGCAGACCAATTGTTGTGGGAGTGATATGTGTTTTAATTGAATATGAATGACAATTGACAACAGAGACAGATCTACAGTCAATCCCCCACCCCCTTATTTAACTGTGTGTGTGTGTGAGAGCCAAGAGGACAGGCAGAGGTGGCAAAAGTATACACATCCTTTACTTAAGTAGAAGTACAGATATTTGTGTAAAAAACGACTCTGGTAAAAATTGAAGTATGATTCAAATTCTTTGCTCAAGTAAAAAGTGAAAAGTACAGGCTCCGAAATGTACTCAAAGTACAAAAGTCAAAAGTAGCCATTTTAATTCTTAATATATTGAAAATAATCAACTTAAAGTGGACCAATATTAACGTGGCTCCAATACAGAAAATCAGCTTTCAATGCCAGCAACAGAACTGGAAACATTTGACACTTTTGTCATAGTATGATGTTTACTGACACATTATACATAATATTGTAACACACACACAGGTGTGTGACACCTAGGTGTGTGTGTGTGTGGGGGGGGGCTTCTTGCTCATCCATGTTTAGTTCTCGCTAGTTACGCCACATGTCCCTCTCGTAATTTATTTTGAATCTGTTTCGTCTCGTTACGTCTGACATCACATTCGTGAGCTCCTCTAACGCGGATGGATACACCGAATGTGTTCTCTATGTTGTTGTCCATCCATTTAGGTTGAGATCGATCTTGATGCTGGGAAGACGTACCCTGGAAATCCAGAGTTCTCGCGAGAGCACAATTTGAATTTGATCAGCGAGTACTCTGGTAATGAGTAACATGCTCATTAGCTATTCCTGTTGTTCCGAACATAAACCAATCACATCGGTGTATCTGATATAGGCGGGCCAGAGGCGGGCTAAACAGATGACGTCAGCGCTGCGACGGAATCAGTCCGGAATCATCAGTCAGTAAACATTGCAAGATGGCTATCGAAAATGTTGACTGAGTATCTGTACAAACTATGGATGCACCGATACCACTTTTTTTCAGACCGAGTACAAGTACAAGTACTTACATTTGGGTACTTGCTGATACCAAATACCGATACGAGTACTTAATAAAAATGTAATTTTTTGTCTGATGGGGGGGGGTGCTCCGTTAATTCGCGGTTCTGATGGGGGGGGTGCTCCGTTAATTCGCGTTCTGATGCGGGGGGGGGGGTGCTCCGTTAATTTGCGGTTCTGATGGGGGGGGGTGCTCCGTTAATTGGTGGGGACATGTCCCCAGCGTCCCCACTAAATTCTACGCCCATGCTCGGTGCCATGCGCAGTTGCTATTAAACATCCATAAACGACAACTCGGTTGCATCTCTTTATTTCAATATTCCTTGGCTAAGAATATTACAAGGTTAACGTTGCGTTGCCAAAGTGGTATCTCCGTGGTATTTCCATTAAGCTACATTTACGTCTCTCTGTCAAACTATTCTCCAAAACAAACTCGTTTCCGTCTCTCTGGATACGTCACCCCGTGTATTCTTCTGATTGGTCGTAGTGTTATCCAATTGCATGCAGTGATATTTTCAAACGCATGCTTGGTGCCGCCCCTCGAGTTGGGCCATTTTCATTGCTCATTACCAGACCTACAGCTTTCTAGATGTGGGTCTGGATTTCCAGGCTAGGGAAGACGTGCAATGATGCAAAAAAAAACAACAACAATTCCCCTCAAATGCAATAAAACTAAAGTAACGAGTCCCGTTTTGAAAATGTAAAGAGTAGAAAGTACAGATATTCGTGTTTAAATGTAGGGAGTAAAAGTAAAAAGTTGTCCAAAAAATAAATACTCAAGTAAAGTACAGATACCTGAAAAATCTACTTAAGTACAGTAACGAAGTATTTGTACTTCGTTACTTCCCATCACTGCATACGGGTTTCAAAGATGGGCAGCAGAGCACCAGAGCACCAGTTCATTGAATTCAAATGTGATCGTAGCTTGGCCACCTAATGCCTAAATAAAGACAAAATTCTGACCTGAATATGGAAAATGGTAATGAGCATCATGGCGATCTACTGAGCATTGCTGGTTTCCATGGAAGCTAAGCAGGGCTTGTCTGGGTCCAATCCAACCTTGGATGGGAGACTGGTGGAGGTTCTGGTCAACCAGTAGGGGTCGCTCATCATCCCCCTGGCCTGTGTAAGATCCCCAATGCCCAATGAGTTTTCTGCTTCTTGGATGTTCCAAAGAAAGACATGCCAAAACTAAGCAACAGGGAATAACACTTCAAAGAAAATATTATTGTTATTTGTGTTTTATGTGTTTGGTTTTGTAATTTATAGAAGGTACAACTTTCTTGTAATTTTGCTTTATAAGGGGGCGTACAAGAGTACTAGAGTACAAGAGTACTTTTTGTTCACTTAATCGCTTGGTATAAATTTCACATTCAACTACGCACACATACACACACACAGTCATGCACGCACGTGCACAGGAAAATTACACCTCTGCATGTAAACAGACCGCAGGCTGATTGGCATGGCAGTGAAAGAAATGGAAACGCACTCAGTGTGACACACACACACACACACACACAGTGTGTATGTGTCACACTGAGTGCACTGGGTTCCGTACAGTGTGTAGGTGGTTCTGAGAGCATTGGTCATGCTTTTCTCTGTTGTTCACCTCCACGTTAGAAAACTCCTACGATACTCTCTCTTTCTCTTCCCACTGTTCTTTCCACCGCAAACCCTAGTGAGAGGCAAAGCTCTCTCTCTCTCTCTCTCTCTCTCCTCTCTCTCTCTCTCTCTCTCTCTCTCTCTCTCTCTCTCGCTCTTGTGGTCTCTCGCTCACTCTCTCTCTCGCTCAACTCAGCCCCTCGGAGTGTAGTGCCTCTCCAATTTCTTTGTTCATTTAATCTGATAGTGTGTGTATATAGACATATCCCTTATATATTTGTTTTTGCAGTTGTATTGTTTTTAACTGTTTTCTTCTATGGTCCTGTACTTGCTGCTGTGGGCACCCAGAATTTTCCCGCCTGGGACCAATGAAGCATTATTTTATCTGCATAAAAAGTGCGTGCGTGTGCGTGCGTGCGTGCGCCCCCTGAATACACTTTCAGCCACAGACTTGCGTATCCGCTTTCATTGACTTGCACGTGCGTTGCTTTAAAACGTGTTTTCCTTTAAATCCCGCCTCCTCTTGTCAAAGTGTGAGCTGCAAGCCTGCGTGACTGTTGGCATACCACTGGTGCAGTGCGCTCATGACGGGCTAGATGTTCACCTTTACCCTTCAGTGGGCTTCACTACACCAACCATACTCAGAAGACTTATAGATTTTTATAATTTTTTTTAAATTGAGAGCAGTCGCTTAGTGCAGGTGGTCAAAGCCAAGGGCCCTTCCTGTTTGTCTGTGAAGTGGCAGGAAGTTGGTTTACAGGGGCGGGGTGCTCGCAGAGCCGCCTCTCGTAACCTAAATCTTTTTCCTGGAAGAAAGCGCGTGAGTGTGTGCATGTGTGTTTATTAACACTGTGGTCAGGCTCTCGTTTGGTTTTCATTTTCAGTTTTTGTATTGCTTAGTACAGCTCAGATTGTTGCATTGCTACGTGGCATCATTTTCTAAGGATTTTGTAAAAGTGTGACATGGTATTTAGAATTTGTTCAGTATTTACTTAATTATTAACTAAATGGAACAAAATACATGGGTAAATACTGTATGTTCTTAAAAAAAGAAAAGAAAAGAAAATCTGTTTTCTGTGCGTTTCCAGTAGCCTGACATATGAGAGTTTAGGTCCACCGTTGTTCTATGAAACTCTCCTGTGGTCGACAGCTGACGCCTGTAAATCAGTGTGTCTCTTAAACTGCCAGTGAACACAAAATCATATTTTCTTTCTGTAATGTCTTCTATGACCTTCAACACGGTAGTCTGTTATTTTGTCACTGTCACTGAAATAATGGCGTTGTTAAAAAAAGGGGTTATAAAATCCTGTTGTTTTCTGCCGAATGACGTTGGTGTTAATGACGGTAGGAGAGAGGTGTCAAACCAGATCATTTACTAGCAGGGAAACGAGTTGCTGCATTTACTGTAAAGAGACGGTCTCTTAACATCCTTATCTCTCCAATCTACCAGCTTTGTGTGTGTGTGTGTGTGTGTGTGTCGCTGCAGGTGTTTAATGAGTAACCCCCCTCCCCCCCCCGATTGTGTGTTGTTGTTTGTTAATGATGCATTCATCCAATTTCTTTGTTGCAAATTACAGCCCTCTTCTGTTTTCCCTGAATGTCTTTGCGATGCCAAATCTGCACAGCCCTCTCCTACGTTGAGTCAAATTTCCTCACAACAGACCCTCTTTGTTTGATGTCCCTTTAGTCTCTAGGCAAATTTGACTTTAGATAAATATCTGCTGGCTGATGGGTGATCAGTCAAAGGCATGCAATTGTTTTGACCAATCATGTTGCTGGAGGCGGGGATCTGTCAGTGCGTAATTGCCGAATACAAACTCTGCCAGCAGTAGTAAACTGTAAAAAAGGAAAAAAGGTTTAAAATCAACACTGTGCAGAAAGGCTCTGTGCTGTCTCCTTGCCTCGAAGTTCTTCTATATCATCAGTAGGACTGCTATATCTGAGATTAGATGTCCCCTGATGCCAAGTTTGTTTTATATTCTTATGACCACTATGGAATTACTCCAATAAATGTTGAAGAAAATGCAACAACCTCTGTGTTTATTATAAATGACTTCTGGGGTTGGGAAGCTTTCCAACGGGCCGAGCCATTACATTTCATGACTATCAGTTGATTCTAGAAGAGCTTACATAATTATCATTCAACCTTTTTCGGGAAGATATTCTTTAGTTGCAGATTTGATGACCATTTAGGCTAGATATAACGACGCTTAGTCATATTCCCTTTTATGGGAGTTCATGATCGACTATGCTTGTTAGATTATGGTATAATGGTCAAGAGATGTTGAATTTAATTTGACATGGGAATGACCCTGGCTTTGTGACACACACACACACACGTGGGCAATGATGGATAAACCTGGAGGGGAGTGATTGGGATGAACGGCCTGCCCGATCTGAACCAGAGTGGTGTTTTGTTATTGGACTTCTCAAACTAGTTGTTTTTAATTAAAGGGAAATCTTTACAAATTAAAGTGCAATAACGAAATATTAAATGTCGACACACATGTCAACACACAAACTCCAACATGTCAAATGAACTGCATGACAGCTGCTATAAAAAAAACTACCTGCTCCTTTTCCTCTGGAGATCTAGAACCGCTACAGTACCCCGTCTGTGTAGCAGGACGTCACAGTGACGCCACTATTTAGCTGGCTGTTTCTCACAGCAAGGAGACAAAAAGAGACATAAAATCACCTCGACTATTCACGATGGTAAAAAAGACAAAAGATTCAAGCCTCAACCTCATATAGCATCAGATGATGTACCGTCCATTAAATTCTAATTACTTATTAATCATGTGTAAAATATAGTGAATGGCAGTTCAGATGAGGGGGACATAATATATTATTCTAATATATATATACGTGTGTGTGTCTGTGTGCATTTGGAACAATCTTTAATACATCCATGTTTTGGGAACGTTAGCTTGAGCTTGTTTATTCATAACTATCAAAAGTAGTTATCATATTATCAAAAGCAGCCTACTGCACTGCAAGTAAACATTGGCTTGTACTGACTATTAAGATTAAAGATCGATATATGTAACAGATGTAGCAATAATTGTTGTACGTTACCAATCAGGAATGTTGAAAAACGTAAATAGGCTATTTATATTAACGCGTTATTTAGACAACCCCAGTTTGCATATCGCCTCAGCTCGCTTGGAACCTCGACAGAGCGGGTACTAAAAAAGTATTTTCCACGCTCTAAAGGGAGTCGAGCCGGTACTATGCAGTGGAAAAGTGGCGGACTGTATGCTGCCTGAAATTGCCTCACTACTAGTCTAGCATTATGTAGACCAGAGACATCATGACTTGTCAAGAACGGGTGAGCGTCACGTAGTGACTACTCTTTTTTTTTTTTTTTTTTTTTTTTTTTTTTTTACTCAGTAACGGTTGGGGTAAAAGTACAGAACTACTTATAAAAGTACAAGTACACAAAAAAAACTACTCAATTACAGTAACGCGGGTAAATGTAATTCGTTACTTTCCACCTCTGGCAAATACCATATGTCCATCAATTCCACCAACTGTTGAGGAGATCCGACACACAGCTGCAGATTGGAAGGGCTGGAGTAACCATTTTCATCAACCGTTGTAGATTTCTAAGATGAATGAGAGAGAGTAGGAGTAAACAGTTTGAGAACGGCGGTGTTAGAGCATTGGCCAATCACAAGTCATTATCATAACACCATATCTCTCTCTCTCTCTCTCCTCTCTCTCCTCTCTCTCTCTCTCTCTCTCTCTCTCTCTCTCTCTCTCTCTGCTGCCGTCTGACCCCAAGGCCAGTGGCGCTGGGGGCGTGCGGCGCTTCTCCAAGCCCTCTGAGACGCTGGAGCGCTCCCTGGAGCTCTCTCGCCAGCGGGGGCGCCAGCGTGCCCAGAAGCGGCCCAACTACAAGAACCTGGGGGAGGGTGGGGAGGAGGACGAGAGCGAGACCGCCACCGCCACTGCCGAGGACAGGACCGGGACGGGAGGAGGAGCAGAGGAAGGTGGATGGGAGGATGACGTCAGAGGAGGAGGAGAGCGAGAGAGGGGGAAAGGTACAGATGGAGGAGGAGGAGGAGGAGGAGGGAGTTCTAAGCCGGGCAGAGCGAGTGGGGAGCAGGCGGAAGGTGAGTGTGCACAGGGGAGCACAGGGCATCTGGTGTGTGTGTGTGTGTGTGTGAGTGTGTGTAAGTCCAGGTGGATGCGTGTGTGGGATCTGCCTAATGGATCTGAGACGGTTGACAAGGGTTCTGTTGAATGAGGTCATGGCGGTCTGGTGACATGTTTACTGCGGCCCGTCATGGTTTGTGGAGTCCGGAATATCTGGTTCTTGCTAAACAGAGGGGAACGTTTCCCTCTGAATGGAATAGGGAAATGAGTCATTGGTAATTGGGTGTTTTGTTTTTCTTGATATCTTTGCAATGAAAATACTACTTCCCTATTCCTCAAAACACATATTTTTGACACTGTCAATCACTTTGTGCATCTAAGGGTTAAACGATTGAGTTTGTGACGGATATGTTTGTCAAGATCATTAACACGTTGACAAAAATATTGAGCAGATGAAATTGATTAAAGAGGAAGGATTTGTTTGTAAGATTTATTTTTTCATTCATTTTTATCCTCAATCATCACCACAGACTGGCTTCCCACAGCAACCGTCCATGTCTTGTTGTCCACCACCACCACCACCATAGTGCACCCCTCTCACCCTGTGCTCCTCACCCCCTCTGCCCGTCACTCTCGCTCGTGTGTGTGTGTGTGTGTGTGTGTGTGTGTGTGTGTGTGTGTGTGTGTGTGTGTGTGTGTGTGTGTGTGTGTGTGTGTGTGTGTGTGTGTGTGTGTGTGTGTGTGTGTGTGTGTGTGTGTGTGTGTGTGTGTGTGTGTTCCATCTACTCCACTTCGTTTCTCGAGTACTGAATAGCATCTGAACTGTACTATAGAGAGTGAGATAACAAGACGAAAACCACTGCTAACTAAAGAAAACCCCATGCAATGCCAAATACTATTCCCTTCAATTTGAAGTTCGAACCCCAACCAAAGTTAATGTTTTTAGCAATATAGTAGGGATGAAAGTCATTTACAATGGTGTTATACATGTACATTTATCCTTATCCAAAAATTGCTGCTGCTGCTATTTGGATATTGCTCTTGGCTATATTGCAATTTGGATAATGTTTGGATGAATCGTTTCCAATCTTTTTTAGGAGCTCACTTTTCCAGTTCACTTGTCAAAACATGACTAGCTTTCAGTCTTTCAGTCTTTGTGTGTGTGTGTGTGTGTGTGTGTGCGTGCGTGTGCGTGCGTGCGTGCGTGCGTGCGTGCGTGCGTGCGTGCGTGCGTCTGCGTGCGTGCGTGCGTGCGTCTGCGTGCGTCTGCGTGCGTGCTTGCATGTGTGTGTCTGTGCGTGCTTGCGTGCGTGTGTCTGTGCGTGCTTGCGTGCGTGTGTCTGCGTGCGTGCGTGTGTCTGCGTGTGTGCGTCTGTCTGCGTGCATGCGTGTGTCTGTGCGTGCGTGTGTCTGTCTGTGCGTGCGTGTGTCTGTCTGTGCGTGCGTGTGTCTGTGCGTCTGTCTGTCTGCGTGCGTCTGTCTGTGCGTGCGTGTGTCTGTCTGTGCGTGCGTGTGTCTGTCTGTGCGTGCGTGTGTGTCTGTGCGTGTGTGTGTCTGTGCGTGCGTATGTCTGTCTGTGCGTGCGTCTGTCTGTGCGTGCGTGCGTGCGTCTGTCTGTGCGTGCGTGCGTGCGTCTGTCTGTGTGTGTGTGCGTGTGTCTGTCTGTGCGTGTGTGCGTGTGTGTGTGTGTGTGTGTGTGCGTGTGTCTGCGTGCGTGCGTGCGCGCGCGTGTGTCTGTGCGTGCGTGCGTGCGCGCGCGCGTGTGTCTGTGCGTGTGTGCGTGCGTGCGTGCGTGTGTCTGCGTGCGTGCGTGCTTGCATGTGTGTGTCTGTGCGTGCTTGCGTGCGTGTGTCTGTGCGTGCGTGTGTCTGTGCATGCATGTGTGTGTCTGCGTGCGTGCGTGTGTCTGCGTGCGTGCGTCTGTCTGCGTGCATGCGTGTGTCTGTGCGTGCGTGTGTCTGTCTGTGCGTGCGTGTGTCTGTCTGCGTGCGTGTGTCTGTGCGTGTGTCTGTGCGTGTGTCTGTGCGTGTGTGCGTCTGTCTGTCTGTGCGTGCGTGTGTCTGTCTGTGCGTGTGTGTGTCTGTGCGTGTGTGTGTCTGTGCGTGCGTGTGTCTGTCTGTGCGTGTGTGTGTCTGTCTGTGCGTGCGTATGTCTGTCTGTGCGTGCGTCTGTCTGTGCGTGCATGCGTGCGTCTGTCTGTGCGTGCGTGTGTCTGTCTGTCTGTGCGTGTGTGTGTCTGTCTGTGCGTGCGTGCGTGTGTGTGTCTGTCTGTGCGTGCGTCTGTCTGTGCGTGTGTCTGTCTGTCTGTGCGTGTGTCTGTCTGTGCGTGCGTGTGTGTGTCTGTCTGTGCGTGCGTCTGTCTGTGCGTGCGTGTGTCTGTCTGTCTGTGCGTGTGTGTGTCTGTCTGTGCGTGCGTGCGTCTGTCTGTCTGTGCGTGCGTCTGTCTGCCTGTGCGTGCGTGCGTGCGTGTGTCTGTCTGTGCGTGCGTGTGTCTGTGCGTGTGTCTGTGCGTGTGTGCATCTGTCTGTCTGCGTGCGTCTGTCTGTGCGTGCGTGCGTGTGTCTGTCTGTGCGTGTGTGTGTCTGTCTGTGCGTGCGTGTGTCTGTCTGCGTGTGTGTGTCTGTCTGTGCGTGCGTATGTCTGTCTGTGCGTGCGTGCGTCTGTCTGTGCGTGCGTGCGTCTGTCTGTGCGTGCGTGCGTGCGTCTGTCTGTGCGTGCGTGCGTCTGTCTGCGTGCGTGCGTGTGTCTGTCTGTGCGTGTGTGTGTCTGTCTGTGCGTGTGTGTGTCTGTCTGTGCGTGCGTGTGTCTGTCTGCGTGTGTGTGTCTGTCTGTGCGTGCGTATGTCTGTCTGTGCGTGCGTGCGTCTGTCTGTGCGTGCGTGCGTCTGTCTGTGCGTGCGTGCGTGCGTCTGTCTGCGTGTGTGTGTCTGTCTGTGCGTGCGTGTGTCTGTCTGTGCGTGCGTGTGTCTGTCTGTGCATGTGTGTGTCTGTCTGTGCGTGCGTGCGTGTGTGTGTCTGTCTGTGCGTGCGTCTGTCTGTGCGTGCGTGCGTGTGTCTGTCTGTCTGTCTGTGCGTGTGTGTGTGTGTCTGTCTGTGCGTGCGTGTGTGTGTCTGTCTGTGCGTGCGTCTGTCTGTGCGTGCGTGCGTGCGTGTGTGTGTCTGTCTGTGCGTGTGTGTGTCTGTCTGTGCGTGCGTGTGTCTGTCTGTCTGTGCGTGCGTGCGTGTGTCTGTCTGTGCGTGCGTGTGTCTGTCTGTGCGTGTGTGCCCTGTCTACAGAGATAGAGATGGTGGTGATGGAGAAGTGCAAGGTCTCCGAGTTATCAGAGCAAAACATCACCGACGAGGAGAAGACCACGCGCATGCACATACACAAGAGCAGGTCTGTCCTAGCCCGGTGCATTACCGGTCTTTATTACACACACACACACACACACACACACACACACACACACACACACACACACACACACACACACACACACACACACACACACACACACACACACACACACACACACACACACACACACACACACACACACACACACACACACACAAACGAACGAGAGTTCCTGTGTATTATCTGTCTTTATTACATGCACACACACGCACACACACGAGAGCAGGTCTGTCCTAGCCTGGTTCTACCTGAATTTAATTGATTTCAACTGCATTATTTCAAAACCATGTTAGAAAAGTTGACTTGCGAGCTGTGTCCATATTCTCGGCACAAAGTCAAGCACGTTCTCAATGGGTGTTGGACTCCACCAAGGTTGTCCCTTGTCACCGGTTCTGTTCGTGATCTTCATGGACAGAATCTCAAGGTGCAGCCGAGATGAGGAGAGTTTCCGGTTTGGGGACCTCAGAATTGCATCTCTGCTCTTTGCAGATGATGTGGTTCTGTTGGCTACATCAGACCGTGACCTCCAGCATGCACTGGGGCGGTTTGCAGCCGAGTGTGAAGCGGTCGGGATGAGAGTCAGCACCTCCAAGTCTGAGGCTATGGTTCTCTGCCGGAAAACGGTGGAGTGTTCCCTCCGGGTTGGGAGTGAGTTGCTGCCTCAAGCGAAGGAGTTCAAGTATCTCGGGGTCTTGTTCACGAGTGAGGGCAAAATGGAGCGGGAGATGGACAGACGGATTGGTGCAGCGTCTGCAGTGATGCGGGCGCTGTACCGGTCTGTTGTGGTGAAGAGGGAGCTGAGCCGGAAGGCGAAGCTTTCGATTTACAGGTCCATCTACGTTCCAACCCTCACCTATGGTCACAAGCTTTGGGTAGTGACCGAAAGAATGAGATCGCGGATACAAGCGGCTGAAATGAGTTTCCTCCGCAGGGTGGCTGGGCTCAGCCTTAGAGATAGGGTGAGGAGCTCAGACATCCGGAGGGAGCTCGGAGTAGAGCCGCTGCTCCTCCGCATCGAAAGGAGTCAGCTGAGGTGGTTCGGGCATCTGATTAGGATGCCCCCCGGGCGCCTCCCTTTGGAGGTTTTCCGGGCACGTCCAACTGGGAGGAGACCCCGGGGCGGACCCAGAACCCGCTGGAGAGATTATATATCTCGTCTGGCCTGGGAACGCCTCTGGATCCCCCAGGAGGAACTAGAGAGCGTGGCTGGGGAGAAGGAAGCCTGGGGGGCCCTGCTTAGCCGGCTGCCACCGCGACCCGGCCCCGGATAAGCGGACGCAAATGGATGGATGGATGGATGGACTTTCCAGTGTCTATTGGCTCAGGCTCTCACACACACACACACACACACACACACACACACACACACACACACACACACACACACACACACACTTCGAGAGTCAAGTTACATAGGTTGATTATTTTCTTTCAATAAGCCGTCCAGGCAGTGATTGTGTGGTGTCCTTCTGCAGGCCGTTCCTGGACATGGTGTACAGCGCCCTGGACTGCAGCCATGATGACTACCATGCCCTGTTTGTGCTCTGTCTGCTCTACGCCGTGTCCCACAGCCAGGGTGAGCCACACGGATCTGTGAGCGTGTGTGTGAGCCTGTGTTTGAGCATGTGTGTGTGTGCACAGGTGTGTGGGTGTGTGTGTGTGTTTTAGAGTGTGTGTGTGTGTGTATTTCTGTGGAAGAGGTTGTTGCTGTTTTATATTTTTATTTTTTTAAAGGGGCCATTTCCCTCTCTTGGATTAGTTTTTGGTTTTGTTGATATTTCTTTTGGTAACAGAACACCTACAGTGTACTGTATCCATAATCTCGCTCGGGTGTGCCAATGCATTTCCAAGTAATCCAGACACTTAGTTTGTCTAGTGAGCTCATTTTCAACAAGGTGCCCACATTATGGAAAGGGAGGGATAAAGATGGAAGAGTACACAGATCATTCAGACAAGCGCTCACCCAAGAAATCGCAGGACAGACATACTGTATAATTGTTGAATTGTTTTTCCTTCTCTATTGGTAAGATCCAGAACGTGATATTTTTATACTGGGTGATGTTCTCCCTTTGATGCCCTATGAAACCATAACATCCAACGATCCAAGCTCCACTTGAAACCGTTAACGTTGTCACATGAACCGCTCATTTACTATGTCCAACTGTGTGTGTGTGTGTGTGTGTGTGTGTGTGTGTGTGTGTGTGTGTGTGTGTGTGTGTGTGTGTGTGTGTGTGTGTGTGTGTGTGTGTGTGTGTGTGTGTGTGTGTGTGTGTGTGTACAGGTATAAACGGGGCCCTCCTGGAGCGACTACAGCTGCTGGTCCCCCAGCAGGGCAGGAGCTCCTACAGCCTGGTGCTGGTGGAGCTACTCATCAGGGCCATGAGCCAGGCCTCCCAGCCCGGTAACACTTCACAGACGCACGCACGCACACAGACGCACGCACACACACATATATATATAGATATCCATGAGCCAGGCCTCCCAGCCCAGTAACAACGGGATGGGACACACACACACACACACACACACACACACACACACACACACACAGTCTGAGTCATCACAGCACATGTACATATTCAACAAAAAGGAAAACTATAAATGGAACCAACCAAATGAACATCTATGCAGGGTGGTGGCTGAGGTTAGACTAAAGGGGAATCCTGGTGCGGGGGTTGAGGGGGTGGGGGCCACTACTTGCAGAGATGTGTTGCTGCAGTAGGCACAAATACAGAAGCACATGCACATGGGAGGGGAGGCCCTGTGGAAATGCATGAGCAATCAGTGCCCAGAGGTTAAACCAGCCATCCCCACACACACTCAGGAGAGGTGGGGAAGAGCCCAGCGGAAGACACTTCGGGTGTGGCGTGTAGCATGCATGGGACACAATTCAAACATGAAACACAGAAATGAACCTGAGCGTTGCAAAGAGAGAGAGAGACAGAGAGAACCGAAAAGAGAAGCCCAATAAACAACCCCACCAAAAACACACCCTCTGTTTCCATGCATGCGATCGAAAGGCAAGATGGATTCCCTGAAACAATCAGGGAAGCTGTCCGTGCCAGGAGCGGTCTAACATGTAAACAGCCTCATACAGAGGCAGGCAGGGCAGACACGGATATTCTGACTCAGAGCTGATTCATGGCTGTAGCATTGGCATTGCTACAATGCCACCAAAGTGGCTTTAGTTCGGGTCCCCTCCAAGGACACAGGCAGGTTGTGGTGTTGTAATCCGGTTTATTGTTAAGTTGTAGGTAAAGTAAAATTATGTGGAGCAGATGGTACATGTGTGCTAGCATGCTAGTGCTCTCAAGTGTTTGTTCTGGTGGCTGACTTAACCTGTGGTGCACTGATTGCCCAATGCACAGGCTTGTAGCCCCACCTCCCCAGATCCAAACAGGGCCAGGTGAGGCTAATTAGGCCAGCCAGACACCAACCACCCACACCACACATTCCCACAATGACATTTTTTTTTATACAAATGACACAAAAAAATTTGCTGTTAAATAGAACACCTTTAATGTTATGTGGAACTCTCATACAACAATAGAGTTTGTGTGTGTGTGTGTGTGCGTGTGCGTGTGCGTGTGTGTGTGTTCATGCACAGATGGTAAGGTGCGTCTTGCTACACTGGAGCTCAGCTGTCTTCTACTGAAGCAGTCGGTTCTGCCTGGGAACAACTGTATCATCAAGGATGTACACCTGGCCTGTCTGGAGGTACCACTGACACACACACAATCTATAACACAGACATACACGCACACATGCGCGCATGCACACACACACACACACACACACATAGGCCTGTCGCGATAAGCAATAAATCAATTAATCGCATGATAAATTAAAATGAGCTCGATAATTTTGCCGGCCGCGATAATTTCCATTTGCATGCTTGTTTGTTTTCCTCGTCTCTCTCTCTATCAAAGAGACTGGATGACAAGAGTTTTCACTCCGGTGCATCGGTCTCGACTGACCCCCCCCCCCCTCGCTTCCTTAGCGTAATGAGGAGTAAACCCTCGTGTCGTGTCAGTCACTAGTCAGCCGCATGGTCTCTGTGTGGGGAGGCGGACCCCTGGCGTTACACAGAGTGCAGCATGATAGCACCGTGAGGAGTAGCAAGCCAGAGAAAACGCTAGTTGAGATTTGGAGGAATAAAAACAAAGATGGAATTGGTTTCAAAGCCGAACGCGACAGCTGCCGTGTGGGAGCACTTCGGATTCAAACCGAATGACCGTGAACCACTTAACCTGTGCGAGCCGGTATGTCGCATTTGTTGTAAAACAGTAGCAACTAAACGCGCCAATACAACAAACATGCATCTGCACCTAAAGCATAATCACCCATTCCATTTAATTTATTGTTTTTGGTTGTCTTTGGATTTCATTCAAGTGCATTTTTTGTTAAAATAGACAGTCCATTTTATTTATTGTTTTTGGTTGTTCTCCCTTGTACCGCTATCAATTAAGCTACTTAATGATGGGAGCTTTCCCTGATGGAACAGTGCAACAGTATGGTGGGGCAATAGTGCAATAACTGGTGGGGCAATAGTGCAATAACTAGTTGGCAGTGCAATCATCCTCATGGACTAAATTTTTATACTATTTATTGGAGGAACTGTGTGTGTGTGTGTGTGTGTGTGTGTGTGTGTGTGTGTGTGTGTGTGAGGAGGGGGGTTTGGGGTGCGTGTGTGTGTGTAATGGGTGTCAGAGTGGGGTTGTGTGCGTGTGTAAGCATAATCACCCATTCCATTTAATTTATTGTTTTTGGTTGTGTTTGGTTTTTATTCAACTGCATTTTTTGTTAAAATAGACAGTCCATTTTATTTATTGTTTTTGGTTGTTTTGTTTATTTATTTTGGATATTTAAAATGTCTTCCAGTTTCAGTGTTAAATATTCTTTAGAAATAAAAGTTTATTGATCTTTGAAAGGGTGTAGGCCTACTTGCATTATTATGCCATTATCATTATATTAGTTGAAAATGGTCTCAAAACGGGAATATTATCGCTTATCGCAATAATTTCTGGGACAATTTATCGTCCAGCAAAATAGCACCATTTTCTGGGAACTTCAGTTGCTTACCCAGGTCAACTTTCAGCTCCCAGTCACGTGCTGCTGCTAGTAGGCCAGAGGAGGCAGCCCTGGCAGCTGGTGTTGGCTTCTGGTGTTAGCTTCCTGACGAAAGCGATGGTCTTCTTCACTCAGTGGAGACACTTGCAGTGACTGATCCTACTGCAGATGGTATACGCTAAGGGCTTCAGGACTTGGTCATGGCGCCAGCGGTAGCACCCCTCGCCCAGGGCTCTTGAACAGCTGCTGAGGATGTGCTCCAGGGTCCCTCTCTTCAGGCACAGAGGGCAAGCTGGTGACTCCACCTTCCCCCAGCAGAACAAGTTGGACGGGTGTGACAGAACGTTGTAAACAGCCTGGATTAAGAAATTAATTCGATGGGGCTCGGATTTCCAAAACTCGGCCCATGAGACTTTGCGCTCCACCGCTTGCTCCCATCTTGTCCAGGCTCCCTGCTGCCGCATTCCAACTGTCCTGCTGGCTCGCTGTTCCTCGAGTGATGTCCCACCTTGTCCTGGACCACCTATCCTTCCTTTTCACCTTGTCGTAGTGAGCTGTAGTTATGCTTCCCAAGTCAGCCCTCCTACGAGTCACTGCGCCCACCAGCGCCCTGTGCCTTATCCGTGACTCAGCAGCATCTTCCATCCTGTCTTGACCTCCATCCCATCCTGAGAGATTTTTGGGTCGCAGGACTCTGTATTGCAGCACCTCCCAAGTACTGGTCACCATGAACTCTTCATTCAGGTTGCTGATGGGGGGCTTCAGCTTGTTGGTTTGCCCATATAAAGCAATGCTGCTCAGGCTTTGAGGTAGTCTGAGGCACTTCCAGAGAAACCTGCTAACCCTCTTTTCAAAGCCCTCCACTGTGGAGATTGGGACATCGTAGACCAAGATGGGCCAGAGGATCCTAGGGAGGATTCTGTGTTGATATATCCAGGCCTTGAACTTGCCTGGTAGTCCAGACTTATCCACCACCCCTAGCCATATAATGTAGTAATAAACAAAGAAAACAAAGAAAACATGTACATGTGTAATGAGTGCAACACTTTGTGCAGTATTTAAGTGTATTTGTTTGCATTAGTCATTGTAAGTGCACGTGTTGAGCCGTAAACGAAGGGACCGCAAAACTACAGTTTTAATCAGTCCTTAACGAGGTTGATAACATTCAACCTAGACGACAGGGGTCAAAGTTTCACAGAACAGAACAGCTTTCACGCCACACGATTTTGACTGACCGTTCCAGATATTTAACCTGCTAGATAATCCTGCGACACAATCCGCGAGCATTCTCCATCGCATCGTGAGAAGTCTACGACTGTCGCTCATGGGACTGCGCTGTGATAAGCCTCTGATGTTGGCCTTTTGTCAGCGACTTCTAAAATGTGATTGTAAAATGGGGCTGAAATTGTGTAGTGGGAATTTCGGAATTACTGTACTGAGGGCGCATCGAACTCAGCCATTTTTTATTTTTTCTCCACACTCACTGGCGACTACCAAGTCTTTTATACTATGGGCTCATAAGCCTTCTTAGAAGTAGGAACCAAATGCAGACATTTTACAGAGATAAAAAAACATTCATTTTGGACCCATCAACCTTTGAAATGATTCACAATCATAATTTTTTTGTGATACATTTATTCTACACCTTTCTAAAATCTCTGTGGGTGTTTTTTGTCTGCATAAGGATTTCATGAATACCT
>PIJE02000094.1:722562-778396 GCA_002895965.2 Coryphaenoides rupestris
ACGTAACACACATGTATGTGCCGTTCTGTCTTCACTTCAGCAACTTAGTAAAACACACCACAGGGTTTGACTTTCAATTCGATTAGTGTATTCATCATCTAAAAAGAAAACTATGTTGAATGATATATGGTCTGTTCACATGCTTGCCCACAATGTGTGAACTTGCTGTGAGCTTCGTGTGACCGCGTCGTAAGGCAACAACCACCAGAGTAGACCATGCCTGACTCTTGCCGGTGCCAGACTGCCGTGGGTGTTGTGGCGGCGAGGCTGAGCCCAAGCCAGCGTTACACAGGGCACTATTATCCATGTGTGGGAGGGACAGTCATACAGTCTTTGCTATCGTCTCGACTGATTTGAAATCCTCATTTTTCTTCTGCTTATGTCTGTTGCTTTGGAATTCTTGTCCCGTCTTGAGCTATCATGTCACGTTACACAACTTCAACAGAATGAGAGACACCATATGGTGTAATGTTCACGTTTATTTTTGGCTTTCTTTTTGGGCCCTTTTCCTCTTTGGGCCGCACAACAAGATGTCCATTATTATTTGCACAAGTCATCTGAAAGGTATATAATGATAAACATTTTGTGCATTTTGAAATGGCTCAATTGCGTTGCAAAACATTCCTTAACTGATTGCTGACAGTAGTGTTACCCATTTACCCGAGGTCTGTGGAAACTGTTCCAAACCGATGTTTTTTAATGAAAATTCCCACGGGTCCTTGAAACGATCACTCACCGTTTCACATGGAAGCGTGACTCATTTGATTCTTCCAACCTTGCGCATGCTAATGTAAAACTGGAGTCCCTCATCGCTCTGCTTCTGTGAATGTGGTTTCACGCTGATAAGTTTCCTGTGTGTCTATCTGGGCGTGTCAGATATTATTATAGCACGCTACCATTCAGTTGTACTCTTCAGCACACGTGTTAACGCCTTCTTAGCAGGTTTCCCCATGTACCACTCAACTGACCAAACAAGAACTAGATGATCAGATAATCAAGTTGCTACAGCAATGGCCAGATACAGTAACTGCAACTGGGTTCTTGTCACTTAGATAGAATCTTTTAGAATGCATGTTAAAAAAAACAACAACCCCATGTAGTATTTGATAGATTTACTCTGCCGGTAACAGTGACCGTGAGATTAATCTCCAGGTGTATTATATAGTCATCTCTGTGTTTCATTTTTTATTTTATATTTCATCTTTTAAAGTGTAACTCTGGCTATTGTTATTTTCTTTTTGGTCTGAGAGTTCTTGGAAGGAGGGGAGGGGAGGGGGGTTCCAGTGGTTGCTATCCCCATGGTAACTGCCCAGCAGAAAAACTGAAATGTGCAGCAGCATAGCATTCAACAGAAATTCACACTCTAATTTAGCGATGTGGCGCAGTGAACTAAAGACTAGTGGTGTGCACCTCTCTAGGAGACGGGGATTCAAATCGAAATCCTTCAGGCAGCAGCACTCCTCTCTATAGAGCTCATGTTTGGTCAATATTTCTACAAGATCAGCTAATTTCAAAGTATTCTTCCTCTAACTCAAAATGCAATTCAACTAGATATGTCAAGTTTAAAAATGCATATAACATTAAAGTCGCTGTTTAGAAGGTATCCTACTAGCTCTATCAGGTTTGCTGACTGACCTATAGGGTCCAATCAGGTGGCGTTATTTTGGTGATGGCGAAGAGTAACTTTTCAGCCACAAAAAGAACACAATTAGTGTTCGTCTTATTTTTGGGGTCTAGACTTTTAAATGTCATTATACATTCACAACAACAGATCGCGCCAAATGAGTTCCCCAAGCGAGCCACCGTGTTTCTCTCTGCATCTCCTCTCTCACACACAGCCTGCAGCAAGAGGTGCACAAATATTTCCACCTGTTCTCACTGAATGACGGTCTTATTTTAGTAATGGTGAGAAAACGGCATAGATTACCATGTTGACAATCATAAGCTGTACTACCGCATTTAATACAGAAACAAAAAGATTTTGGGTTCTTGCCCTTTTTAATATATTTTTTTATTCTAAACAAATGTATATTTCTGCTCTCCCCCCCCCCCTCCAACAGATAACAGTGACCTGATAGCGTGCATGGTGGTGAGCAAAGACGGCGGGCAGGCGCAGAGGTTCCTGGCCGTGGACGTGTACCAGATGAGTCTGGTGGAGCCCGAGACCAAGCGCCTGGGCTGGGGCGTGGTCAAGTTTGCTGGCCTCCTCCAGGTAGTGTGGGCCGAGCGCCCGGCCTTCCCTTACAGTCTGTGGTTGATTGTGTGTAACGTTCAGGCATTATTGATCATCCCTCCCGTCCAAACCAAAGCCACCTCGCATGTCATTAAGTCGCTTCAGCATCTAACAGTACTTACACCCATGGTCTGGGTGAATACCCTTTTCTGATTGGCCGGCAGGTGCACATTGATGCCTTACATTGCAAGAAGGAAACGTTTTACTGTACTTACTAGGTACCATTAACCATTCTTTAGAGTTGAGAATTTGTTTAGAACAATACTGCAGGAGCGAATGGGGAGTAAGCATTCCGTTGTACATATGGCATTAAAGAAAGAAATCTTGAAAAAAAAAATGTGTTTGGCTAAAGTTTAATCACTTCTAAATTCATACGCTAGCCACTAGATAACCACTAACTTGTAACCAAAGCAGCATTAAAGAGCAGAGCTGTCAAAGTGTCCTCATTGTCAACTGCTGCAAGCACAGCTGAGTTATCAGCTTGATGATCTACCTCCCCGGGTCGGGTGCTTCCTCCTCGCCTCTCCACGTTGTGCATTAACCCCGCCTAATGCACACCTACTCCTTGATTATCCCTTGTGTGAATAGCCTCATTAACTCGTGACCCATGATGAACCAGGGCTTCCGATGTCTGACTCCATCTTTGTAGTCTCTGGTAGTTTGACCCCCACCAGCTGTCCTCCGCCCTCCTGGTCAACCTCCACCCCCCGATGACCCCCAGCATGTCCCGCGGCCACAACGTTACACAGAATGACCGCACTTCTCAGCCAGAGTTAGTCCCACTTCACTGGGAAATTCTTCTGTGACGAACACAATGCTGTTTTAAACAAGCACTTCCTCTTTCCTTTGTATTCTATTTTGACTTTTTTTCTCAAGAACCCCTGCGAGGCCCATGCTTACACACTGATCTGACTCCAACCACTTCTGATCCTCTCTATATCCCCCCTACACACACACACACACAGTCTTAATTAAAAAGGTAAATGAAGATAGAAGATAGATAGAAACGCACCACAATGATTTTAGTTTGACGATATTCGCTTGCAAAACAAATAGCTTGTTGAAAAATGATGTAATTGTTTACACACCCAATTATAATTGGGTGTGTTCCATCTGTCTGAAACAAACCAAATGTATTGAAGGGGCCCTATTACGCCACATGGTGTGAATGTGATTCGCGATTCCAAGCTGTTTCAAAATTGTCAGTGTGACAGCGACATCACAAGTGGGAGTGCCCACCTAGATGTATGCTGACTAAATCAGTTGTATAATAATATAGGAAGGAAGGAATCAATTAAATTCTACAATGGGCTATAATATATAAGGGAATACAATAAGTGTGTGTTGTTGTTGTTGCGTCGGACACACACACATGGGGCGGCAGGAGCTCAGTAGGTAGATCGGTTGTCTCGCAATCGGAAGGTTGCTGGTTCGATACCGGCTTCGCTCTGCCTAGCTAAGTGTGGAGGTGTCCCTGAGCAAGACACCACCTAACCCTAACTGCTCCTGATGTGTTGGTTGTTGCCTTGCATGGTTGGCACCGCCGTCGGTGTATGAATGGGTGAGGCAATAATGTAAAGCGCTTTGGATAAAAGTGATATATAAATGCAATCCATTTACCATTTACACACACACACACACACACATTGTATACGGTACACACGACTGAACATAGCCCCATCCCTCCCTCCTGACAGGACATGCAGGTGTCAGGCGTGGAGGATGACAGCCGGGCGCTGAGCGTGGTGATCCACAAGCCGGGCTCCAACCCGCACGCCAAGCCGCTGCCCATCCTGCAGGCCACCTTCATCTTCGCCGACCACATCCGCTGCATCATCGCCAAGCAGCGGCTGGCCAAGGGCCGCATCCAGGCCCGCCGCATGAAGATGCAGAGGATCGCCGGTGAGCACAATTACACACACTTACATTTGCTTTTATTATTCTTTTAAAGTGGCCCTATTATTATACCACCAGGTGTAAGCGTGGTTGGCCATTGCAAGCCATTTCAAATTTGTCACGTGACTAAAATTATCATTGGGACAAAGTGACCACCGAGATGTATGCTGGATAGATGAGCCTACCAGTTGGTACAGTCCACTGGGTAGGCTGGTAGTCTGATCTAGTCAGCATACATCTGGGTGGACACTCTCACTTGTGACAATGTTGGCTAATTGCGCTCAGACCTGGTGGTATAATAGGGCCCCATTAAATATTTTTGAGGGCATTTGCGCCTTGACAGGACAGTGAAAGAGAGACAGGAAATTGGGTTCTCGAAGAGAGGGAAGGACCACAGGCGGGAATCGAACCTGCGGCCGCTACGAGGCGTATCGCCTACGTGGTTAGCCTGCCAGTGGGTCGAGCCAGTGAGCTGCACTTATTTAGAATTTTTTTTAATAGTCTTATTTATTTATTTATATGTTTATTGATTCTTGTTCTTCTTCTTCAACAAGACACGTGTGTATGTTGAAATATTACATGAAAACGACAACGTTAACAACCGGCAGCAAAGTAAAAGCTACTCAAAAAAAGTGTAACAAAGTCACAAAACAAAACAAAATGACACTTTACAGTGTGATCTGATCCAATAGGGTAAACATTTTTGGGACATATTTCAGATGAGACACAACGCCAAGCGATATCTCAGCTCTCATCGCACACAGAGCACAACACACTTTTCCCCTCGTTAGCCAATATTTCATCCACGTCACTCTGCTGCCCCCAAAGCCTTTTCAAAAGCATGTTATGGTTACTTTTGTATATCTTCCATTGTTATGCAAGACAACCCATTTCCCCTAGCCATTGGGAAATTGTAGGCCTGTTCACACTTTTCCAGGTAACAATTACCAAATGTTGCCACGTTATTTAGATGAGTTGGTTACAACCCCAGGATAAACCCTTCGGGATGGAGAGACATGTGTTGATAATAGGGGTGTAACGGTACACAGAAGCCACGGTTCGGTACGTACCTCGGCTTTGCAGTCACGGTTCGGTACGAGTTCGGTACAACAGGAAAAAAGCAACAAAAATCCCAAATGCATAAGGCTAGGTTTCTTTTCATTTATTTTGAACAGACAGTAGTGCAAGTTATACTTAGTTCCACCTAGTGTCGTATAGTCCCCCCTGAGATAGTTGGTACAGCCTGGCCCTGTAGTGTATCAAGCAGTAAACACAACAGTGAACATACACTCTTGCATAGGTCATATTTCTACGTAGGGCTGATAAAAAAAAATCAAAAAGCAATTGGTCACAATCAGCTACAAAACTGAAAAGCATCTCTTATGTTATAAAAGTACAAAATAAATAGAATAAAAAATAAAACTTGTACAGTGTTTCAATTTGTTCCACTTAAGCTATATTTAAACATTCAAAAGCTTAAGCCCAACCCTCCCAAAAAAGACAGAGGAAAACAAAACATGCTAGTAGGGAGGTACTGGGGTAGCAGGCCAGGTGCAGCCAGGTAGTAGGCCTATTTGCAAACTGGCAACTTTGGTAACTTCATTATAAAAATAAAGAACTCAAACTTTTCCATATACTGTATTATGCAGTTAAATGTAAACAGCAAACATACATTGTCCCCATAGGACATATTTTTTATGTTGGATGATGTCAAACAAAAAGGTTCAATAAGCTCCAAAACTGAGAAGCAGCTCTCATGTTCTGAAAATACTACAAAAATAAATAATAACAAGGAGTGTTTCAATTATTTGGGCCTAGGGCTGATGCAAAATAAAAAGCAATACAGAACTGAATAACATCTCCTGGTGTGAAAATACAAAATATGTAAAATATAAAATAAAATCAGTGCCTTCAGGAGCAATGTATCACATTTGTGATTAACTTGTGAGTCTGAAAGGTCATATGCACTCTTAAAGGTACTCAAGATTCATTCTATGTTCAAGTTTTCATCATTCCCACACAGCTGATTTGAAAGTAGCAGGCGGGTCTTCTAGCTCCTGTGTCTCATTTGCACTCGCCATAGTCAACGTGAAAGCGTCCGCTTCATCTTGTTTTGGTCTTCTTCTGCTGTTCTTGTTCCTTAATGGCGGTTGGCAAACAGCGTTTAGGTGCTTTATCGCCACCTTCTGGATTGGAGTGTGACTCCAAGTGTGACTCGCCATACGTATTCTTCGTATGGCTGCACGTACCGAACCGTGACGTCCGTACCGTGACGTCGCGGGACGAATACACGTACCGTTACACCCCTAGTTGATAATATTTGTGTGATGTCATGTGTGATACCTCCTTCCAAAATCTTTGTCCCACAGACAGTCCCACAGACAATGAAACGACTCCTTTTTAGACTGATTGCACTGGTAGAATCTATCTGGATTTACAGCATCTTCTAAAGTATAGCTGTGTGCTGGGTCCACTGACCCTTATATGCTGATCAGAACATGTCTAAATAGGCTAGGATGCTAAGGATCTACATGCTAACATGTGCTAGTGCGCGCATGCTAGCACACATGACAATTGCCCCATTGCACCATTTCATAATTAATTGAATAGGTATTTGGTTGTTTTTGTGATATTTCATCCCAGCACATGACAAATCATTTGGATACGTGTTACCTACTCATTCACTCATTCATACCCTCCCTGTAAAGACTCTCCAGAATATCCCTCAGTCAGTAATACATGTCTTTACACACAACAACGGCGTGGTTGCTAGCCAGGTAAATGGATTGCATTTATATAGCGCTTTTACAGTTGTCTCACATTCACCCATTCATATACCGACGGCAGTGTCAACCATGCAAGGTAACAACCAACACGTCAGGAGCAGTCAGGGTTAGGTGGTGTCTTGCTCAGGGACACCTCCACACTTAGCTAGGAGGAGCCCAGGGATCAAACTAGCAACCTTTTGGTTGGCAGACAACCGCTCTTACCTCCTGAGCTACTGCTGCCCACCCAAGTACTCATTCACTCATTCGTACCCTCCTTGTAAAGACTCTGCAGAATATCCCTCAGTCTGTAATACATGTCTTGACACACAACAAAGGTTGCTAGCCAGGTGGGATTAGGCCAGGTTTCAGGACGCAAGCAGAGGGCGTCGATGTTCCCTTCTGACTCTTTCCCGTTCACCCGCGTGCCCCCGCAGCGCTGCTGGAGCTCCCCGTGCAGCTCGGCGGCGCCGACGTCCTGGGGTTCGCGCAGACAGCCCACGCCTCACCAAGCGGCCTGCCCTTCCGCTTCTACGAGCAGTCGCGCCGCGCACCCAACGACCCCACCGCCAGCCGCTCCCTCTTCGCCTCAGTGGACAAAGTGCCAGGTAGTCAATCTGTCAGGAGATACGAGTTCATTTCCAACAACAGACCCTCCCCCCCTCTTCAGCTTGAGGGCAATTCCACGAAGCCCCTGTTAGTCTTTGGACCAAAGACTAACAGGGGCATTGTGGAATTGCCCTCAACATTAGGATGGGCTTCTAAATGCCCCTATAAAATAGTTACCTTCTGAATTCAACTCTGTATTTGCAAAGCGGGTCCAGAATGGGTTTTTCATTGGAGTCATTGAATATTGGTCTGTTAAGCAACATTAAAAAAAATACGGAAGGTATGATGAAATTGCACAAGGGCAAATAAAAAAACCCATGTTAAAAAATGTCAGATACATTTCTAATGAGAGGATGAAGAAGTAGTGCTACTACGAGGGTGTATTCTAACCCACTGTCATGTCAACATACACTGAACAATGTGATGCTGGCTCTCAATCACCAGATCACACAGATTCACTGTGAACAGTAGGCTGTACGCTATATTCAGTCGTGTGATGCCTTCGGGGGGAGGGAGGAAGGGGGAGGGACTGCAGCGGTGGACACCACAACTTTCTGGTAATATGCTGCCCCCTATTTTGTGGAGGACTAAATCAAATTATACATGTTGCACCTTTAAATGCCCCATCAAATGCACATTTAAATAAATAGATAGATAGATAACAACCCCTGGGGGGGGGGGGGGTCTGGCTGTTACTTAAAAACAGCCAAGATGAATATAAACAACACCAAAGAAAATGTAAATTGTGTGTGTGTGTGTGTGTGTGTGTGTGTGTGTGTGTGTGTGTGTGTGTGTGTGTGTGTGTGTGTGTGTGTGTGTGTGTGTGTGTGTGTGTGTGTGTGTGTGTGTGTGTGTGTGTGTGTGTGTGTGTGTGAAGGCTTCGCCGTGGCCCACTGTGTGTCCCAGCACAGCCCCTCCCCGCTGTCCTCCCCCTCCCCCCCCTCATCCAGCGGCAGTGGGAGCACTGGTAGATGTGACTCGGTCACAGCCAGCACCGTCTCTGCACACAGCCCTGCGGGTAATGCGCACACAGCACACGCACATCCATCCCTACAGAGCAGTGTGAGAGTGTGAGCCTGGGTGCGTGCAGGTCTTGCATATCCTTGCATTTCTCTCATGCCCGTTTCCGTTTCTCCACCAATGTCGTGTTGTATTTCACACACCTGTAAAATAATCAGGGAAGAGATGCGCTTGAAGACGGGAACTGTCTCAAATCTTAACTGGCTCTGTACCGATTGCCTAATGGCGCAGTTGACTCCAAACACGTATTCTCTCAGAGCATCACTGATGGCTGACAAATATAATAGCTCTTGAATCTTACATACGACACCTTTTAAAATAGATTTACAATTGTTTTTTGTATTTGTGATTTTATATATCCTTTCTTCACTGCACGAACATATTTACATTTACATTAACATTTAGGGCATTTGGCAGATGCTTTTATCCAAAGCGATTTACAAAGAGACATACATATCAGAAAAAGGTTTCCTTGTGAGCGAGACCGTACTGTCTGATTGTGATGTGTCATGTGGCCCTGGTGTCATGACAACATCTCCATCTTTCTTTTTGCAGACGACAGCACCTTCCTGGAGCACACCCCTCCGTCTTCGTCCGGCGGGGAGGGAGATGCTGAGGTGGAGGGCGGAGCAGCAGCAGCAGCAGGCTCCTTCTCCTCCTCCCCCCACCACCCCCACCCTCACCAGCAGCAGCAGCAGCAGCACTGGGCACTGGCTCCCAGCCTCACGCCGGCCTCCCAGCCCACCATTTCCCTGCTCACGGACAGCGGCGGTGCGTCCGACGCCTCCCTGGGCGTGGAGTCGCTCACCCTCCTGCCCCCCGCCGCCTCACCACTCCTGCACCCGCCCTGCAGCCCCGCCCCCGGTCCCCTCCACGCCCTCCGGGGACCCAGCACCCCCATTGCCGAGGAGGAGGAGGAGGAGGAGCAGCAGGAGCAGCAGGAAGAGCAGGAGGGCCGAGAGGCGGACGGAAGCTCGTCCGGCCCGGCGGAGAACCAAGCGCCCGGGGAGGATTCTGATCCGAACCCATTGGCAGATTTCCAGCAGGCGGAGCATGTAGACGTGACCCCAGTAGAGTGTCTGCAGGAGACAGGAGGAGGAGGAGAAGATGACACAGAGGAGGAGATTCATAGCCAGCCCGAGGAGGTCACACTCGACTCGCCAGAGCTAGACTGACACACACACCGCACATACACACACGCACGCACACACACACACACACAATATGGCTCCACCCAGGTGTATTGACTCGACATGAAATACACACCACGCACCAACGGCCCTTCCTTTCCACTCCGACAGCAACGTGATGCCCAGCGAGTGGCGTTCAAAGAACCTTAGTGGGCCGCTCCAGATTCAATGACAACTCGGTAGATATTTTGAACAGGAGTCTTAAAAGATGCTTTTCGGATGCATTTCAGTTTTTGTGTTTTGTTGTTGTTCCTTTGGGTGCACATGAAGAAAGCTGTGTGTGTGAGACTAGATTTTTGTTTAGTTTTGTGCCAGTGCGCCGTTTTAGTTTTCAGGCTTTAGTTTGGAGCGCGGGCACGCACGTGCAAACCAGCAATGTTTATTCACTTTAGTTTGTGGTTCATTCACCCCCCTCATGATCTGCCAGCTAATGGAACCACTCCCACATTGGACAGGCTCCACTCATTCATTCATTCATTCACCAGAGGCACGGGAAGAAGGCTTTGAAGTCTTTGTATATGCAGTGGTCAGCTGTCATGACGACTCAGATACTCGAGCGCTTCCTACTGCCACCGGGCACTCTGCCAGCCAACTGTGGAGTGACTGGATTGAAAGTCACCCACCCCACCCCCTCCGTCGCATCACCTCACAAACCTGTTCAATCGATCGCCGTAGTAACGGAAAAAAGTGAGCCTCAAAGCCTTTTCCCGCCTTTTCACAGACACACACAGCACCTCTGGCTCCCAGGACCCCTGGGGTGCTGATGACAGGGGGGATGAATGTAGAATATTCCCGTTGCATTCTCACCGTGACTCCATAGCCCTGAGAACTGAGAACTGAACCAGCACTAGCAAACCACATATCCTGGCAACAACCATTTCTGATTTATTTTTTTCAAGTTTATCTTTTAAAGGGGCCTGTGTTGTGTACGGCACCAGGTCTGAGCGTGATGAGCCATTACAAGTCACATGATCATTTTGAAACCACTTGTAATGGTTAATCACGCTCACATCCTTTAAAATCCACATTAGCATTAGAATTATTAGCGAGGGTTATTTGGACCCCGAGCTCTGTCAATTAATCATGACTCATCCATTACATCTTGTTCAATGAGTACAGCTTTATCCTCCTAGCTTACCTACCTAGCTTAGAATAGGTGGGCATTAGCACAACACACACACACACTAGTGCGCTTTGGTCATCATCCACCAGGACAGGGCAGGAAGCCTTATTTAGATTAGATATTTACTTGGATTGTATATTATGTTACCAAAATATTTTTGTCCTTTTTCGAATTTGTCAAACGGACAAAATGACGAGATGAGCAAGCTCAGAGTCTTTTGTTCTGTATGTATAGAATGGATATGAAGAGGGCTTTTTGTAAACATCTTATTTCACTCACTGCAAAAGAGAACATTGTAGGCTTTACCCCCCCCTTTACCCTCCCCCCCGCACTCATCCCAGAAGCACCAAGACACACCTCTCAGACCAAATATATTCTGAAGGCAGGGTTTCATTTAAGTTTTAGTCTGTGATTCTCACCTGAGATCTGGGTTTTTGTTTTACTTCTTTCTTTGGTGGTGTTGTTGTTGTTATATATACTGTATATCAAAAAAATATATTTTGGAGAAAAGCACAACATACATGCCAGTATTTCATTAATTGTCCCGACGAGGTGTGTAGTGAGACGCTGGCCTGAGAAGAAATGGAAAATACTTTTTTTCTTTCATTTGATTTCTAACATGTGTGCAAGTCTCCTGGAAAGCCTTTTCTTCACATTATTTACATATATCTATCTATAGATATATCTATATCTATATAGATGTATATATAGAATTATGTTTGTACGCTATGTAAAAATGATTAAGGCTTTTAAACCTGTAATTATTATTATTATTATTATTATTATTATTAATGGACTGACAGAGAAATAATTAATGAATTGCAATAAATTATTCTACTTAACAATGCTGCAGAAGAGTCTTGGTTGTGTTTTATCTTTTACACTAGATATAGGCCTCTCTCTCTATGCCATCATGGGTGTGTTTTCTGTTTCACTCACTTTTTTGTACAGTCTCTTCTTCAACCCACAGATGCAGAGAGAGCTGGGCAGAAAAAACCCACAAAACACACGCATGGGACACAATGCGATCCTCATCATCTGCACCATATGTGTACCGTGGGCTGCAGGCCTAAAGTTTGCTGATTCCACTTGCGCTCCTTGCTAAATCTCCAGTCGTTTTCCTTGATCAGCATTGTACAAGCAGCTTGAGTCGATGAATCCTAAAGCGCATTTGATGCTTCTGCATAGGTGTTTGTCTTGCTCTTCAATGACCCTGCCCAGGAGGAAATGCGATGCTGCCAAGCGAACCAATCACAATTCATGCTGCCTGTGACGTGCAGTTGCATGTCTGGAGAGGAGCATGTCCAGCACCGCTGTAGGGCTCGCGCACACAAGTATGCACTTAATAGGAAGTTTCATCAAGTCATTCTGATGGCACAGCAAAACTGTGGTGACTAAATGAACTAAGTTGACCTCATGACAGATTGGATTGGATCGGTCTGGGCCCACAGAACAAACCCGAAGCCGCCCAAATGAGAGTCCAGCTGTCAATCAACAATCAACTCCTGCAGGCCAAGCGCTTGATTGGCTAAGAACAGTTTCTGTTTCATGGACCAAGACAAGTCCTCATGTTAACATGTACCAGCTGACCTGGCAAGGCAGCTGGATTCACGGGATTCACATTCTTGTGGGAATCCATCTTCAAACGGATAAGCAGCTCAGCTCAGACTCAGCTGTACCAACAACTTTCTACACACTTGAAGCTCAAGCAATCTTGCCTTATATGCCCTAAACAAGCACCACAGGAGAGCATATTGATGCTTCAATCCACAGCTAAATTGCCATCAAAACAGCTCCATGTTAACACCCTTGGAAAGGCCTTCAGGAAATAGTAATATGAGCAATGAGTAACCAAGTGGTCCCATTGTCAAGCTGTTGTCAGGGTGACCCGGGTCCCCTGGGCAATTTCCTTCCTTGTTCTTGTGGCTTGTAACAAGCACACTGTCCCCTTGTGTGCCGCCTCCATCTATGTTCCTCTCTTCAAGGAAATGTATGTGTGTGAGCGCGTGCGTGCGTGTGTGTGTGTGTGTGGCGGGTTCCCGGTACTAAGAGACACCTGATCTACTTTCAAGTGGCTTTTCTCTTCACAGAAACCGCAGTTGCAACAACGTGAGGTGACGAGCGCTGCGGTCGAGGCGAGACTGACTCGACTGACTAAAAAAAAAAAGGCAAAAGGGGTCGTGCTCGTGTTTTCAGCCGCGCAGGACCACAGTGACACGCGGTCGGTACGCTGTGAATGAGGAGACACCGGCAGAAACAGCGGATACACACCGAATCATGGCGACTATTATTTGCAGATAAGCGTGAAAACGATGGTTAAAACAAATCTATGGGTGAAATCTGTGGGGGAATGCCTGCACCGGGTGATCTGATCAAATTGGAATTGCGATACAGTAATCTTCCTTTCCGTTCTGATACAACTCTTTTCTGACAGGAAATATTTATGAACAAGGGGTGTGTGTGTGCGCGTGCATGCGCTCTCTACAACAACTGGTATCCTGGTGTGTTGAGTCATCTAAAGCACTCCTCTTGGCGTGTGATTCTACAGAAAAAGAACACTCAATGAACAAAAGATAACATCAACATGCTAGACTTTTCGGAAGAGTGTGTGTGTGTGTGTGTGTGTGTCACTAACCAAAAGAAAACTGTTGTTCTCGTTCCCCCTGTACACGCACCATGTACCAGACACAGACTGGACAAGTACATGGTGACGTGGCTGTCCTCAATCTCACACTCGGTCACGGATGAAATCCGTGACTAACTGCGTGTTCAGCCATGATTCTATTCTTTCGTTCATTGGTGTGACGACAATGTTCTACAGAAATGGAGGAAATGGAATGACCCAAAATCCCCACCACTGGTGACTCAACAAAGAGTGTCTCAGCTTGTGTGTAGTTATCCGGGGTGTTCGCATTGGAGACAAACTGGCATGGATACTCCAGGTACTAAATGGATGCACCAGGGTCAAGCAGCGACACCACCGTCTGCACGGGGCTCAGGGGGTTGTGGTGCCCCTATGGGTACTTTGAAGGGTTGCAGGAACAATGTCTAAAATGAGGAGAAAGACAAATCTGCAAAATGAGATCTGAAACAGAAATGCCAAAATGTTACGTGCTCCAGCTCTGACCCACCTCTGGCTGTGTACTTTTGCCAGGGAGAAGTTGGCTAACAGTTGCATGACTTTTCAACATTTGGTCATCCCGAGAAGTGATGCGAAACGCCTCATACACTTTTTCCCCCTTCCTAAAATGTATTGAAAATGTCGACTTTTAAGAAAGTAATCACATTTGCCAAGACATTGAGAAGTTAGAGGTTTCGTTTTTGAAACATGATTGGGGTTTAAGTGCCTCTGTAATATGACATTATTTTGAATTGTGTTACAATCATTTTCCTTCCAGTGTTGTTGCAGCTATGCAAAAAACCTATCCACTTGAGACCTAGACTCAAGTGTGCTTATGATAAGTTCTGATGCATCATAGTCACTGTCATATTCAAAATTATCCAAAAGTTACTTTAACCTGTATTTTATAGTCTATGTGTTACATTCACTTGCTTAAGACTTGGGAGGTGAAGACTTGAGACTTGCTTCTGACTTGTGACTCCCACCTGTGGAAAATAGTCTCCACCCCCACGTCACCAGTTCCTCCCCTCAGGCGCTTCAGGTATCCCCCAGTGGGACCTCAACCTCCAGGCACTCCTTTGTCCCCGACTCCCCGTCCATCCGAACCCTAAACACCACCGAAGCCCAAGCCAGACTCCGACTGTTCCCCTCCATTGTTCTAGGGAAGGGACTGTTTGTCTAGGGAAGAGACTGTGTTTGTATACATGCATATTACATGTATACATTTTTACTTATTGTATTGATTTGTGTTATTCATATGCAAAGACTCAAGACTCTGAGGCACATTTCCTTAAAGTATCTTATTTTAGCTGCAATAAAAAATTTAATAATCACAATTTGCCGTTATATAAAGTAGCAGCAGACTAGGAGGGGGTGAGCAACTTGTTTTAGTTGTATATACAGAATATATATATATATATATATATATGAACAAGCAAGCAAGATGGTTATTTTTCAAAATATCTAAAATTTTATTTTCTTTGAAATATATTGATAAAAAATATATATAAATTATAGCACATTCTCCTCCAAGATTGGTTACATTTAGCAATACATGTGAATAAATAGTCATCTGGCACTACATTCAGAGAAATGTACAGCATATTAAACACTGCAGCTGAACCCTTACGTACAATATTTATTCATATTTGCTACGAAAACAGAACATTCATAAAGCCGTTGTGTGCGTGCTGCTCTAATCTGTTGGTTTGCAGTGGGCTACCGGTCCTGTGACTGCGTTTGAGCAATATGGATAAAACAACCATAAATAAACGTATTGTCCAAATGTTTCACAAAACATTTCATCGCAATGACAAAACAGGTCATTGTTTTTCTACCTTGTCTAGTACACTTTTCAAGAAATAATGTACTGTTGTGTTTGTAACATAATGAATTAACATGAACTCGGTTGAAGAGAAGCAAATTGCTGATTATAGAGAAAACTACAATCAGCAAGCAGATGAAGTGGTGATGAAAGCTGCCTGAGGTGATTGAGGTTGAGTTATACTCTGTGTAGGTAAACATTTCGGTTGAGTGTTCAAGTACGTCGCCAACAAAGACACATTTTTCACATCCCCCCACCTGCGCTCAGCAGTCCGTCTCCCGCCGTCTCGGGTCTGCACAGCTCCGTGTGGCCCGTAACGCAGAGACCACCGGCAAGCCCTTCAGGGTCACCAACAAAGCGAGGGACGCAACAGGAAGGCAAGACCCCCTGGTGGGGCATGGACCATGAGCCCCACCCATCGCAGGACACCACAGTCCTCGCCTCGGTGCGGCTGTCATAGTAGTGGTCCCTGAATGCAGCCTCCTTCAATGTAATGCCGGACTTTCCACAAAGTCCAACGTGGTCTCCTGAGGTAATGCCCACGCGTCTACCGCACAGCAATGGCAGCCGGCGACAGAAGATGCTGGGTTCAAGTGTCACGATGACTTCTAGTCTCATTCATTGGTCAGGACTTCAACACATGCATGCTGCCACATCTCCCACCCCAGTACTCTGACCAACTTGACAGCCCATGCATGCAAAGTCTTTTGTAAAACGTCCAGGTCAGCTGGAGATCTGGAGCAAATGACCCCCCAGCCACCTTGCCCTGGTCCTCCTCCTCCTCCTCTTCCTCCTTCTTCAGCAGCCAGCTCCTCACAGGCCATACGGGAACTCGGACAGGAAGTCCCGGAGCACGCCAGCCACCGGCAGCCGGAGGACACCGCTGCGGCCGCCACACTGCTCGGCGATGCGCTTCCGGCACAGCTCCTGCAGCGTGGGCATGCGCTTCCTGTACGGCGTGCACAAGCTGCGCTTGGGCGACGCCACGTAGTGCTGCAGCAGCTCGAAGAGCCCCGCGAAGCTGCGCTCGCTGCCCGCCAGGCCAAAGCGCTGGCGGCAGTACACGATGCGCACGCTGACGGCGCCCGCCTCCGAGCGGTACGACAGCGTGAAGAACACGTCCTTCTGCCGGCTGTCCCGCACCAGGTAGCTGCCCAGCGGCGCATCCCGCAGCATGCCGTGGGCCTCCTCCACGCCCAGCGGGCCCCAGTAGAAGCCACTGCGCTCCAGCTGCGAGGCGGTGTCCGTGATGATGCGGAAGTCCTTCTGCGAGGAGAAGGGTGGGAAGTGGGTGGTGAGGGCCAAGCCAGGCCGGGGTTCTGGACCCCCGGCGGGGCCACCGCCGTCGTCGTCCCGATGTGGTTGGACAGGCTCCGTTCGGGAGCAGAGGCGGGGGATGCCCGTGGGAAGTGATGGCGAGTGGGATGAAGAGGAGTGGGGTGAAGAGGAGGATGTGCAGGTCCGGCCATGGCCTTCCACTGTGCTGTAGGCTACCATCCTATGGTGGAGAGGTGTTTCAAACCCTCTCCCATCTCTAGCTGCCTAAATGACATTCTGAATGAAAACAACATAAAGAAGTAAAGCGTTAATGTTTCATTTGCGCAAGTGGGTGAAGCTTTCAGAAGGGGATATTAAAAAGTGCATTTCTACAGTGGCCAGTGTTGGATTGAAACCTTTACAGACCGTTTTGCACTGCTGCCAGAGTTTGTGTTCGCCAATTACACAGATGAGTATGAAGCGAGAGAAATTGGACCTATAGTAGATATAGACTGTCTCACAATGATGATGATGATCATTATTTGACTAGTCAATTAATAGAATAAAATAGAATCGAACTTTATTAATCCCGAAGGAAATTCTTGTGCCAGGTTACATAGCGATACAGTACAATAAAACAATATGGAAAACAGAATGATAAAAATAAACTAACAGATTTACAAATTTACAGTTAAAATATAGGCAAGATAAAATAATCCGACGGCGAAAGCAATTTGGCATGATTGAAGTGTAATATTATTGGACATGACATTAAGAATATTGCACATGATGATGAGAGGAGATGAGAGGTAGTGTTATAGATCATATTTATAGACAACATGATAATAATAATAATATAGCACATGAATGGAAGGAATTAACGCTATGCTCATCAACAAGAGAAACGACGGAGACCTATTATTGCCACTTCAGCACAATATGAGGTTGACCGATGAGTCTGTCACGTCAGAGCTTTGTGGCCGTGTCTATATATATATGTATATATGTCTATATGTCCACGTCCAGTATAATCCAAATGTTCATGACTTGGCTCAGCTCCTCCATCTACTGCCATCTGAACTGCAAAGCATCCGTGAGGGAGATGCACGTTCTGCGCTATGTGCCGCAAAAGAAACACTGCAATTAAATGCAGTGTTTCACGTGCATTCAGTCAATGTACGATAGCTGCATGATCGTTGCTTGTCGTTATTTTTTCTTTTCTTTTTTAATCTCGCATTTAACCATGTCAATCTTTAAACTCATATTACCGAATGATGACGCTTACCGTTTCAAAAGTTGTCTTGTCCCACTTGAGAATGAAAAATAACCTGTAAGTCTGTATTTCTCTGCTCTCTCTATAATGTTACTCTTGCATTGACTGATGTTGGCGGACGACACATGGTCCACACACACCGGCTCCAAGTAATCCCGCTGCGGGACGCGACAGATCGCGTGTATGTGTGTTTTCAGTGGGTGTGCAGTGAGGCTGCAGTGAAGCTGCAGTGAAGCCAGGTATCATTCTGGTCTCTGACACGCCAGCCCGCTGCACGCTTTATAGGCGCTTCACTTGTAGCCACGCCTATTCTAGGAACCAGAAACTGAAGCGCCGCAGGTTTTCTTCTAAGCCCCTTGCAGAAAGTGAAAGTGAGCCATACATATTATACGTGTCCCAAAATGAATACATAGGGTGCTATCGGATATTGCCAAGGGAAACCGATTGAAGCATTCATAGCCGATAGTCATATTACAACACTGAAACATTACACTTACATTTAGGGCATTTGGCAGACGCTTTTATCCAAAGCGACTTACAAAGAGTACATTTGTTGAAAGAGAGACAGCAATACATCACTGTGGTTAGAACAGGTTTCCAGCATTCATAATTGCAAGGTTAATAGAACAAGTTTCATAATTGCTAGGTTGCCTGCATAATAGCTGAGACGCACGCCATCAAGTGCTAGGGGTTCGGATAGGGAAGGGGATTGGAACCCTGGTTGGGTAGATGGAGATGTGTTAGGAGGGGAGGGAGGGCAGCCGGGGGTTAAGGAGGGAAGCTATGCAAGTGTTTTATTGTCACATCATAACACAGGGCCATTCTGAACAGTGAAATGATTGTGACATGGCAGGCGACAGTATGCATAAAAAGTAGGCAAAGAAGATAAAATACGAAGGATATATATATATATACACATGAAAATATGCATGTGTATATATATACATATACACACACACACACACGTGTAACATATTATCAATGTTATAAATGTCAATGTAAAGTCATCAATATGATCAATGAGATTGGTGTTGCTGGTTGAGAAGCCTGATGGCCTGGGGGAAAAACTGTTTTTGAGTCTGGTGCCTGGATGCTCCGGTAATATCTACCAGACGGCAGCAACGTGAACAGACCATGGCTGTGTGGCTGTAATCTTCTATGATTTTCTGTGCTTTCCTAAGGCATCATGTGTGGTAGATGTTTTGCACGGCTGGGAGATGGCAGCTGATGATGCGCTCCGCTGTCTTCACCACCCTCTGGAGGGCCTTGAGATCAGCAGTGGAGTAGCTGCCGAACCAGACAGTAATGCAGCCAGAGAGGATGCTCTCGATGGTGCACCTGTAAAAGTTACAAAGTCCAGAGTCCCATTTGAATTGTCGAAAACTTGTCCTAAGTCCTTTCCTAACTACTTTACCTTAACCCTGTTGTGGGGTCCAGGAAAAATGGAAAGGAGAATTCATAAGGACTTAGGAAAGGACAACTGCGCTGTTGTCCTACACTTACACTAAGATACGTTATTATGGGATGCCGCATGTTATGGGCTCAGGTGAACTCTGAACAGGAGGGTCTTGAGTCTCTTGTGGAAGCTGGTGAGCGACTCTGCTGTCCTGACGTCAGCTGGGATCTCATTACACCACTGCGGAGCCAGAACAGAGAAGAGTTGGGACTTGGCAGAGCGATGTTTGCCTGCTCTTCGTGAAACATTGAACGCTTCACAAACTTTATTGACAGAAAGCAGCTCATACATGTCAAAGTTTCATTTGTGTGAAACCAAAGACATGCCAATATGAAGAGGATGCCCCAAGCTGTCCGTAGAGGTGCAATATTGGTGAAATTATCGCCATTAAATAGGATCAGATAAGACCTATTAGGATCAGACAGCCTATGGATATTGGAATTAGGCTAATTAATGTCAGTCTATTCATATCTTGCTTGGAAATGTATTGTTAAAGGTCTTTATTCCAGCCATTCTCTTAACACAAAAATTAAATAGCATTTGAAAAATGAGGAGGCCTACATGAGTTTCCTCCACATCTGTAACAGACCTAGAAGCGTCCAATGAAAGCTATATGCTGATGTGTCATAGTTATGAATTGGCTGATAAGGTATTCTGAAGAACTGATTGATGTGACACATTCATAACACATCTATCTCTCCAACGCCTGCTCTAATCTATCATCTGTTTCTGTTCCAATGCTCGCTATTTTAGCAGTGTTGAGGTGTTGTCTTGTGTAAAGTTCACTGGTACCGGAAGGCTGGAACCCAAAAGTGAAAGACTAGCAAGTGTGAGGGGCGGAGTCACGCAGCAGGGCTTCCTGTTATGTTCTGAAGATATCGATCCGGACTCGGTGATGAAGTAATTTGAGAGTGGCACGATTTTAACACATGTAATTATACAGTGGCTGCTCTACGATACAGGTTTGATTTAAACATCTTTCCAGACACTTTGTCGGAGGCCAACGATTGTCTCCGGAAAAGATGTTTTCGTCCAACCGGCTACGGATGGTTTATTTTAATTTAGTTTAATACAGTCCATCCAGTAGAGTCTGGACCACAGCATTCGTTGCTCTCTTTTGTTAGCATATATGGAAGAATAAGTGCAATTCCTTATGGCAAGGGCATACGAGCTGCATATGCGGTACATTAATAAACTGCCCATGAACGGGAACATTGCCGTTATGTTCGGATCTCTTGAAACCTTAGTTTGTGTTTCGGACAGCATATTTTTTAATAGACCTCCAATACAATCAGCTGCGGCAGCACTACGTTGATAGCGCTACAGTAGAACCCATATACTGTATATACACCATAATAATGCCATACCATATACCATGCCAACAACAACCACACCGACACTCCTTTCTACATGTGATGCATTGTATTCAATCCATCCATCCATCCATGCATCCATGCATCTATCCTATGCATCTATGTATCCTATGCATCTATGCATATCTATCTATCTATCTATCCATATAGACATCCATCCATATAGACATCCATCAATATTAAGACACCAAAGGTGTCTTAATATACCAATATATATACCAAAGGTGTCTTAATATAGAGGTGAAGCCAAACAGCTGAAATGAAAGCTAAGCAGCGCTGTAGCTCAGTGTCCTCTGTGTTGTCATCAGGACTCAGCAGACCTGTTGCTTCTAATCCCCCTATCCCCTCGGGGGGGAGGGGTGTGGGGGGGAGGGGGGGGGTGTCACAGCTAAATCATGCTGCAGACTTTATATAATGAGGCAACGGCGAACGCAGCCCTCATCAATTTAAGCCACAGCTCTGCACACACACACACTGTGTTTCATTTCTGTGGAAGAGGGAGGGACACAAGGCTGTGTTTGTATGTCTCTAACTGTGTGTGTGTGTGTGTGTGTGTGTGTGTGTGTGTGTGTGTGTGTGTGTGTGTGTGTGTGTGTGTGTGTGGGCGTGTGTGTGACTTTACAACTTTTTTTTGTAACTTTAATTGTTGGTATTTTGTGTGTGTGTATGTGTGTGTGTGAGTGTGGGCGTGTGTGTGGGCGTGTGTGTGTATGTGTTACTTCCAAAGTAAAACCGACAGATTCAGTTTTAACTTATTTCTGGTGAACAACTCAGTTCAAATCATTTGTAGATGCAGTGCACTGTGATGTCTGTAGGTGGAGTCTGGGTGTGGGGTGTCTCTCCTTATTTATAAGTCAGCCCTCTCCACACTCCGTACTATATACCAACACTAGCATTTAGCTGGTCGGGTAGATATGAATATATCGTGTATTTATTGTCTCCATTACAATATATGTTTGTATATGTTGCATTGTAAATATTATATCTTGACTCCCTCTCAACCGGTCTAGCAAACCAATCATACTACAGACTTTTTTACTTTAATTCTTGGTGTTTTGTGTGTGTGTGTGTGTGTTTCCATTTCTTTCACCGTCATTCATATCAGCCTGCAGTCTGTTTGTGTGCAGACACAAACAGACACACTCACACCAGTGTGTGTGTGTTTGTGTGTGTGTGTGTGAGTGTGTGTGTGTGTCTGCATGACCCCTATCTCACCCAGACTCCCTTATTCTAGTGAACTTAGATCGTATCATCGCATAAAATTATGTAGTAATTGTGATGCGGTGTAAGATGGTGTTGCATGACTGTGTACTGCAAGACATTACCGGTCATTGATCCATTTCCATTTGTTTCCCCCTCATCTCTGCTCATTCCTGATAGGCCACATTCATCCTCCAATCACAATGCAGACAGGGCCGACAGAGGATGTCTGTCGGCTACTGAATGCTTTGGCAGCTTGCCATGAGTTTTAACATGAATCTTGTGGCTTCTCTCTGATCGAACACAATACAACGGTTGAGTTATTGTGGAAGTGGTGCGAGGGAGATTATTGTCTTTCCTGGAATATGAACTGGTTATTGTAAAACGGATTGACAGTAGTTACTTAATCAGAAAAGGGAAACAAGGAAATCCACCAAGTCTAGTGTTTGTTCCGTAATCAAACTGCCCTTTGATAAGAATGTGTCATTCTACCGTATTATTTTGTATTTTTTTGTTAAACCTTTATTTAACAAGACTCATTGACATTTAAAATATTTTTTTCAAGCATAACAACACAGATACATTCAGGTTTAACATTACTAAGTACTTACTACGTACTTACTAAGTATGTTACTAGGTACTCATTTAATTATTATAAATTGACTATAGATGTAATGGAAATAATAATTACAATTCACATTCAATTAATTTGTTCTCAATCATTTCTCATCAATCTGGAACAACAATATTGGAATACAGTTAAAAACCCTTCAATGAACAGTGAGTTTAGTGTTGCATTTCTTCATCCTTTAAATACATATGATTGGATCTATGGGATCTACGGCACCTCCGATATTCTGTTGAACAGTACATAAAGAGAGACCAAAAAACATTTGTTTGCAATGGCTGCTTTTCCTCATAATGAAAATGAAACGGTGAACTAAGCCCTTAAGCCACGGCTATTCAATTATATTTCAAAGAGGTCCAGTTGAAGAACATTTCCTGAAGCAAAGGTCCGGAACATCATAATGTCTAACTGTTATGATTGTCATATACTGTATCTTGAAGTAGCCGAGTATCATAACGACATCTATAGGCTATGTAGTTAACAGACTGTCAAATCAAATAAATTAAGTACAATTCATTACAATTTCAACAATACTTGTCAGTTTTCACATTGAACTAGAGGGATAATAAATAATATGTGCTCTAAGTGATTACTTTTCGAATAATTAAATACAAGTACCTTGAGATTCCCTTTTTCTTCTGTTTGTTAACACATCTTAACAGTCTCAACCAATTTTCCAATTTTAGAACCAATTTGAACACATCTTGGAAACAGAACAGCTTTAAAACTTCCTTTTCTCTTTATTTTCCTCTTATATCCCATTCCCCCACTTTCTTGCTCAGTGAGAGAAGTGAGCTCTAGATTTGTGCTTTGTCTCATCGTGGCGCTTCACATTGCTGCTTTTAATAATTACCACAGTCTCGGAACAAATGAGCCATACTGGTTTTGAACTGCCTGTGGGAAGAATGAACATGTAAGAATCTGTCCATTCTTCATTAAAAGCTGTTTTCACTGTCCACCTTTCTCTTTTTAGAGCACGCCGACTGTATGTACTTTTGTCTCTACTCACTCACTGACTGCACCGATCTGATTGGCTGAGTAGCATGATGTCAAGTGCAGTAAATATGAACAGGGAATGGACCCAAATGCAGGCAGCAGAGTAACGAAAATGATTTAATTAAAAAAATGCTGGTTCAGGAACATGCAATAGGTACTCACAGGTAGAGAGACACAGGATAACACATATAAAGACAACAAGCCGACAAAGAACACAAGACAGGGGCAGGTTAAATAGGGAGACTAACGAGGGAAGTGAATAACAGGGGAATCAAAACATCCATCCATCCATCCATCCATCCATTCTCATCCGCTTATCTGGGGCCGGGTCGCGGTGGCAGGATAGAACTTGAACTAAGATAGAACTTTATTAAGATAAGATAGAACTTTATTAATCCTGAAGGAAATTCTTGTGCCAGGTTGCATAGCAATACAATACAATAAAACAATAGAGAAATCAACAGATTTCAACAAACTTTTTTTATATCGGCAAATATATAGGCAAGATAAGGTATTCAAACAGGGCCCCCCAGGCTTCCTTCTCCCCAGCCACACTCTCTAGTTCCTCCTGGGGGATCCCGAGGCATTCTCAGGCCAGATGAGATATATAATCCCTCCAGCGGGTTCTGGGTCTGCCCCGGGGTGGTGGTCCCCATTTTCAAAAAAGGGTACCGGAGGTACCGTGACCTCCAGCATGCACTGGGGCGGTTTGCAGCCGAGTGTGAAGCAGTCGGGATGAGAGTCAGCACCTCCAGGTCTGAGGCCATGGTTCTCTGCCGGAAAACGGTGGAGTGTTCCCTCCGGGTTGGGAGTGAGTTGCTGCCTCAAGCGAAGGAGTTCAAGTATCTCGGGGTCTTGTTCACGAGTGAGGGCAAAATGGAGCGGGAGATGGACAGACGGATTGGTGCAGCGTCTGCAGTGATGCGGGCGCTGTACCGGTCTGTTGTGGTGAAGAGGGAGCTGAGCGAAGGCAAAGCTTTCAATTTACTGGTCCATCTACGTTCCAACCCTCACCTATGGTCACGAGCTTTGGGTAGTGACCGAAAGAATGAGATCGTGGATACAAGCGGCTGAAATGAGTTTCCTCCGCAGGGTGGCTGGGCTCAGCCTTAGAGATAGGGTGAGGAGCTCAGACATCCGGAGGGAGCTCGGAGTAGAGCTGCTGCTCCTCCGCATCGAAAGGAGTCAGCTGAGGTGGTTCGGGCATCTGATTAGGATGCCCCCCGGGCGCCTCCCTTTGGAGGTTTTCTGGGCACGTCCAACTGGGAGGAGACCCCGGGGCAGACCCAGAACTCGCTGGAGGATTACATATCTCATCTGGCCTGGAAACGCCTCGGGACCCCCCAGGAGGAACTAGAGAGTGTGGCTAGGGAGAAAGAAGCCTGGGGGGCCCTGCTTAGCCGGCTGCCACTGCGACCTGACCCCGGATAAGCGGACGGAAATGGATGGATGGATGGGCACTCTGGTTCAGATCGGGCAGGCCGTTCATCCCAATCACTCCCCTCCAGGTTTCTCCATCATTGCCCACATGTGTGTTGAAGTCCCCCAGTAGAACTATGGAGTCCCCAGATGGAACCCTTTCCAGGATGCCACCCAAGGACTCCAAGAAGGCCGGATACTCTGAACTGCTGTTTGGTGCGTAAGCACACACAACAGTCAGAGCCTTCTCCCCAGCGACTTGCAGTCGCATGGAGGCGACCCTCTTGTTCACCGGAGAGAACTCCAACACAACGGCACTCAGCCGGGGACTTGTGAGTATCCCCACACCCGCCTGGCGCCTCACACCCTGGGCAACTCCGGAAAAGGAGAGGCCCCTCTTCAGGAGTTTGGATTCAGAACCGGTGCTGTGCGTGGAGGTGAGCCCAACCATATCTAGTTGGTACCTCTCCACCTCCTGCACCAGCTCAGGCTCCTTCCCCGCCAGTGAGGTGACGTTCCACGTCCCCAGAATCAGTCGGCAATGCCAGGGATCCGCACGCCCAGGACCCCGCCTTTGCCTACCGCCCGGTTGACAATGCACCCGACCCCAATGACTATCCCTGCAGGTGGTGAGCCCACAGGGAGGTGACTCCACGTCATCCTTTCGGGCTTAGCCCGGCCGGGCCCCGTGGATCCAGGCCAGGCCACCAGATGCTCGCCGACAAGTTCCCCTCCCAGGTCTGGCTCCAGAAGGGGGGCCCGTTTTCACTTGTCTGGGCGAGGTGACTGAGTTCTTCGGAAGTCTTTTCATGGGGTCTTTGAATCGCTCTTAGTCTGGCCCCTCCCCTGGGACCACTTTGCCTTGGGAGACCCTACCAGGGGCTAATGCCCAGGACAACACAGCTCCCAGGGTCACGGGGGCACCCAAACCCCCCCACCACGATAAGGTGGCGACTCTTTGGATGGGAAATCAAAACAGCCAGCCAAAAAGCAGAATATAAAATGAACAGAAAACAATGAATGATACAAAGAAACACCAGAACTATGCAAACTACAAACCAAAACAATAAACTACAAATACAAATCAAACACACACCAGGAAGAAGACAAACTGACAAGTGGGGGCAGAGACAGAACACCAAAGACACATTTAAAGTCCAGCAGGGGGGGTGTAAGAAACTCCAAAACAAGCTCCAAAATCAAGCTTGAGGGGGACAGAGGCAGACTATAACACATGACATGACATGATTGGGCCGCTAAGCCAGTGTCGTAAAGGCTAGAAAAGATACCCCAGTTAAAATCGAAACGCTCTAATTCTCAATAATTTATTGTTATAGGTCCGGGTCCGGTAAAACGGTTACGCAGATAAAATAACACGGAACTTATGTAATCCTATTATTCCTGCTCACATTCCCCCTATGGTTCCCCAGGTTGGGAATCGCTGATACAGAGGGTGTAGCTCAAATCGCTCAGTATCGGGAATAGACCCCTGCAGTAGAGGCTGGACCAAGGCCCTGTTTCTGTCAGTCTCGACCGTGTCTCCGGGCTCACGGTGCCGCCCCAGCATCATTAGCGGCACCTGCGCTGCACTTGCGCATGCCATCGATCAACAATCAATGGCTGACCCGAGGCTGGACCGCAGCAGCCTCGGGTTCCCGCTGCTGTGTCGCAGCCATCCCGGGTCCCGGTTGGACCGCAGCAGCCCCTGTTTCCCGCTGCTGGGTCACAGCCATCCCGGCTCCCAGCTGGACCACAGCAGCCCCTGTTTCCCGCTGCTGGGTCGCAGCCATCCCGGCTCCCGGCTGGACCGCAGCAGCCTCAGGTTAACGCTGCTAGGTCGCAGCCATCCCGGCCGCAGCAGACTCGGGTTCCCGGTGCTAGGTCGCAGCCATCCCGGGTCCCGGTCCCGGCTGGACTGCAGCAGCCCCTGCCGGTTCCTGCTGCTAGGTCGCAGCCATCCTTGGTCCTGGTCCCGGCTGGACTGCAGCAGCCCCTGCCGGTTCCTGCTGCTAGGTCGCAGCCATCCTGGGTCCCGGTCCCGGCTGGACTGCAGCAGCCCCTGCCGGTTCCTGCTGCTAGGTCGCAGCCATCCCTGGTCCCGTTCCCGGTTGGACTGCAGCAGCCTCTGATTCCCGCTGATGGGTCGCAGCCATTCCCGGTCCCGTTCCTGGTTCCCGCCGCTGGGTCGCAGCCATCCCCGTTCCCGTTCCCGGTTCCCGCTGCTGGGTTGCATCCATCCCCGGTACCGGTCCCGGGTGGACTGCAGAAGCCTCCCGTTCCTAATGCTAGGTAGCAGCCATCCCGGGTCCCGGTTGGACCGCAGCAGCCCGTTTCCCGCTGCTGGGTCGCAGCCATCCCGGCTCCCGGCTTGACCGCAGCAGCCTCGGGTTCCCGCTGCTGGGTTGCAGCCATCCCAGGTCCCGGTTGGACCGCAGCAGCCCGTTTCCCGCTGCTGGGTCGCAGCCATCCCGGCTCCCGGCTGGACCGCAGCAGCCTCGGGTTCCCGCTGCTGGGTTGCAGCCATCCCAGGTCCTGGTTGGACCGCAGCAGCCCTTGTTTCACCGCTGCTGGGTCGCAGCCATCCTGGGTCCGGTGGACTGCAGCAGCCCCTGTTTCCCGCTGCTGGGTCAACAGCCATCCCGGCTCCCGGCTGGACCGCAGCAGCCTCGGTTCCGCTGCTGGGTCGCAGCATCCCGGGTCCCGGTTGGACCGCAGCAGCCCCTGTTTCCCGCTGCTTGGGTCGCAGCCATCCCGGCTCCCGGCTGGACCGCAGCAGCCTCGGATTAATGCTGCTAGGTCACAGCCATCCCGGCCGCAGCAGCCTCGGTTCCCGCTGCTAGGTCGCAGCCATCCCGGGTCCCGGTCCCGGCTGGACCGCAGCAGCCCTGCCGGTTCCTGCTGCTAGGTCGCAGCCATCCCTGGTCCTGGTCCCGGCTGAACTGCAGCAGCCCCTGCCGGTTCCTGCTGCTAAGTCGCAGCTTATCCTGGGGTCTCGGTCCCGGCTGGACTGCAGCAGCCTCTGATTCCCGCTGCTGGGTTGCAGCCATCCCCGGTCCTGGTTGGACCGCAGCAGCCTCTGGTTCTCGCTGATGGGTCGCAGCCCATTCCCGCGCCTGTTTCCTGTTCCCGCTGCTGGGTCGCAGCCATCCCCCGTCCCGTTCCCGGCTTCCCCGCTGCTGGGTTGCATCCATCCCCGGTACCGGTCCCGGGTGGGACTGCAGAAGCCTCCCGTTCCCCAGCTGCTGGGTCGCAGCCATCCCAGCTTCCCGGCTGGACCGCAGCAGCCTCGGTTCCCGCTGCTGGGTTGCAGCCATCCCAGGTCCCGGTTGGACCGCAGCAGCCCGTTTCCCGCTGCTGGGTCGCAGCCATCCCGGCTCCCGGCTGGGACCGCAGCAGCCTCGGGTTCCCGCTGCTGGGTTGCAGCCATCCCAGGTCCCGGTTGGACCCGCAGCAGCCCCTGTTTTCCCGCTGCTGGGTCGCAGCCATCCTGGGTCCCGGTTGGACTGCAGCAGCCCCTGTTTTCCCGCTGCTGGGTCACAGCCATCCCGGCTCCCGGCTGGACCGCAGGCAGCCTCGGGTTCCCGCTGCTGGTCGCAGCCATCCCGGGTCCCGGTTGGACCGCAGCAGCCCCTGTTTCCCGCTGCTGGGTCGCAGCCATCCCGGCTCCCGGCTGGACCGCAGCAGCCTCGGATTAATGCTGCTAGGTCACAGCCATCCCGGCCGCAGCAGCCTCGGGTTCCCGCTGCTAGGTCGCAGCCATCCCGGGTCCCGGTCCCGGCTGGACCGCAGCAGCCCTGCCGGTTCCTGCTGCTAGGTCGCAGCCATCCCTGGTCCTGGTCCCGGCTGAACTGCAGCAGCCCCTGCCGGTTCCTGCTGCTAAGTCGCAGCTATCCTGGGTCTCGGTCCCGGCTGGACTGCAGCAGCCTCTGATTCCCGCTGCTGGGTTGCAGCCATCCCCGGTCCTGGTTGGACCGCAGCAGCCTCTGGTTCTCGCTGATGGGTCGCAGCCATTCCCGGTCCTGTTCCTGGTTCCCGCTGCTGGGTCGCAGCCATCCCCGGTCCCGTTCCCGCTTCCCGCTGCTGGGTTGCATCCATCCCCGGTACCGGTCCCGGGTGGACTGCAGAAGCCTCCCGTTCCCGCTGCTGGGTCGCAGCCATCCCAGCTCCCGGCTGGACCGCAGCAGCCTCGGGTTCCCGCTGCTGGGTTGCAGCCATCCCAGGTCCCGGTTGGACCGCAGCAGCCCGTTTCCCGCTGCTGGGTCGCAGCCATCCCGGCTCCCGGCTGGACCGCAGCAGCCTCGGGTTCCCGCTGCTGGGTTGCAGCCATCCCAGGTCCCGGTTGGACCGCAGCAGTCCCTGTTTCCCGCTGCTGGGTCGCAGCCATCCTGGGTCCCGGTTGGACTGCAGCAGCCCCTGTTTCCCGCTGCTGGGTCACAGCCATCCCGGCTCCCGGCTGGACCGCAGCAGCCTCGGGTTCCCGCTGCTGGGTCGCAGCCATCCCGGGTCCCGGTTGGACCGCAGCAGCCCCTGTTTCCCGCTGCTGGGTCGCAGCCATCCCGGCTCCCGGCTGGACCGCAGCAGCCTCGGATTAATGCTGCTAGGTCACAGCCATCCCGGCCGCAGCAGCCTCGGGTTCCCGCTGCTAGGTCGCAGCCATCCCGGGTCCCGGTCCCGGCTGGACCGCAGCAGCCCTGCCGGTTCCTGCTGCTAGGTCGCAGCCATCCCTGGTCCTGGTCCCGGCTGAACTGCAGCAGCCCCTGCCGGTTCCTGCTGCTAAGTCGCAGCTATCCTGGGTCTCGGTCCCGGCTGGACTGCAGCAGCCTCTGATTCCCGCTGCTGGGTTGCAGCCATCCCCGGTCCTGGTTGGACCGCAGCAGCCTCTGGTTCTCGCTGATGGGTCGCAGCCATTCCCGGTCCTGTTCCTGGTTCCCGCTGCTGGGTCGCAGCCATCCCCGGTCCCGTTCCCGCTTCCCGCTGCTGGGTTGCATCCATCCCCGGTACCGGTCCCGGGTGGACTGCAGAAGCCTCCCGTTCCCGCTGCTGGGTCGCAGCCATCCCAGCTCCCGGCTGGACCGCAGCAGCCTCGGGTTCCCGCTGCTGGGTCGCAGCCATCCCAGGTCCCGGTTGGACTGCAGCGGCCTCCGGTTCCTGCTGCTAGGTCACAGCCATCCCTGGTCCCGGACCCGGCTGGACCGCAGCAGCCTCCAGTTCCTGCTGCTAGGTCACATCCATCCCAGGTCCCGGTCCCGGCTGGACCGCAGCAGCCCCTGCCGGTTCCTGCTGCTAGGTCGCAGCCATCCCTGGTCCCAGTCCCGGCTGGACCGCAGCAGCCCCTGCCGGTTCCTGCTGCTAGGTCGCAGCCATCCCTGGTCCCGGTCCCGGCTGGACCGCAGCAGCTTCCGGTTCCCGCTGCTGGGTCGCAGCCATCCCCGGTACCAGTCCCGGCTGGACCGCAGCAGCCCCTGCCGGTTCCTGCTGCTACGTCGCAGCCATCCCTGGTCCCAGTCCCGGCTGGACCGCAATGGCCTCCGGTTCCTGCTGCTAGGTCGCAGCCATCCCAGGTCCCGGTTGGACCGCAGCAGCACCTGTTTCCCGCTGCTGGGTCGCAGCCATCCTGGGTCCCGGTTGGACTGCAGCAGCCCCTGTTTCCCGCTGCTGGGTCACAGCCATCCCGGCTGGACCGCAGCAGCCTCGGGTTCCCGCTGCTGGGTCGCAGCCATCCCGGGTCCCGGTTGGACCACAGCAGCCCCTGTTTCCCGCTGCTGGTTCGCAGCCATCCCGGCTCCCGGCTGGACCGCAGCAGCCTCGGATTAATGCTGCTAGGTCACAGCCATCCCGGCCGCAGCAGCCTCGGGTTCCCGCTGCTAGGTCGCAGCCATCCCGGGTCCCGGTCCCGGCTGGACCGCAGCAGCCCTGCCGGTTCCTGCTGCTAGGTCGCAGCCATCCCTGGTCCTGGTCCCGGCTGAACTGCAGCAGCGCCTGCCGGTTCCTGCTGCTAAGTCGCAGCTATCCTGGGTCTCGGTCCCGGCTGGACTGCAGCAGCCTCTGATTCCCGCTGCTGGGTTGCAGCCATCCCCGGTCCTGGTTGGACCACAGCAGCCTCTGGTTCTCGCTGATGGGTCGCAGCCATTCCCGGTCCTGTTCCTGGTTCCCGCTGCTGGGTCGCAGCCATCCCCGGTCCCGTTCCCGCTTCCCGCTGCTGGGTTGCATCCATCCCCGGTACCGGTCCCGGGTGGACTGCAGAAGCCTCCCGTTCCCGCTGCTGGGTCGCAGCCATCCCAGCTCCCGGCTGGACCGCAGCAGCCTCGGGTTCCCGCTGCTGGGTCGCAGCCATCCCAGGTCCCGGTTGGACTGCAGCGGCCTCCGGTTCCTGCTGCTAGGTCACAGCCATCCCTGGTCCCGGACCCGGCTGGACCGCAGCAGCCTCCAGTTCCTGCTGCTAGGTCACATCCATCCCAGGTCCCGGTCCCGGCTGGACCGCAGCAGCCCCTGCCGGTTCCTGCTGCTAGGTCGCAGCCATCCCTGGTCCCAGTCCCGGCTGGACCGCAGCAGCCCCTGCCGGTTCCTGCTGCTAGGTCGCAGCCATCCCTGGTCCCGGTCCCGGCTGGACCGCAGCAGCTTCCGGTTCCCGCTGCTGGGTCGCAGCCATCCCCGGTACCAGTCCCGGCTGGACCGCAATGGCCTCCGGTTCCTGCTGCTGGGTTGCAGCCATCCCCGGTCCTGGTTGGACCACAGCAGCCTCTGGTTCTCGCTGATGGGTCGCAGCCATTCCCGGTCCTGTTCCTGGTTCCCGCTGCTGGGTCGCAGCCATCCCCGGTCCCGTTCCCGCTTCCCGCTGCTGGGTTGCATCCATCCCCGGTACCGGTCCCGGGTGGACTGCAGAAGCCTCCCGTTCCCGCTGCTGGGTCGCAGCCATCCCAGCTCCCGGCTGGACCGCAGCAGCCTCGGGTTCCCGCTGCTGGGTCGCAGCCATCCCAGGTCCCGGTTGGACTGCAGCGGCCTCCGGTTCCTGCTGCTAGGTCACAGCCATCCCTGGTCCCGGACCCGGCTGGACCGCAGCAGCCTCCAGTTCCTGCTGCTAGGTCACATCCATCCCAGGTCCCGGTCCCGGCTGGACCGCAGCAGCCCCTGCCGGTTCCTGCTGCTAGGTCGCAGCCATCCCTGGTCCCGGTCCCGGCTGGACCGCAGCAGCTTCCGGTTCCCGCTGCTGGGTCGCAGCCATCCCCGGTACCAGTCCCGGCTGGACCGCAATGGCCTCCGGTTCCTGCTGCTAGGTCGCAGCCATCCCAGGTCCCGGTTGGACCGCAGCAGCACCTGCCGGTTCCTGCTGCTAGGTCGCAGCCATTCCCGGTCCCGTTCCCAGTTCCCGCTGCTAGGTCGCAGCCATCCCTGGTCTCGGTCCCGGCTGGACCGCAGCGGCCTCCGGTTCCTGCTGCTGGGTTGCAGCCATTCCTGGTCCCGTTCCCGGTTCCCGCTGCTAGGTCGCAGCCATCCCTGGTCCTGGTTGGACTGCAGCAGCTTCCGGTTCCCGCTGCTGGGTCGCAGCCATCCCCGGTACCAGTCCTGGCTGGACCGCAGCAGCCCCTGCCGGTTCCTGCTGCTACGTCACAGCCATCCCTGGTCCCGGTCCCGGCTGGACCGCAGCAGCCCCTGTTTCCCGCTGCTGGGTCGCAGCCATCCTGGCTCCCGGCTGGACCGCAGCAGCCTCCGGTTCCTGCTGCTAGGTCACAGCCATCCCGGGTCCCGGTCCCGGCTGGACCGCAGAAGCCCGTGCCGTTTCCCGCTGCTGGGTCGCAGCCATTCCCGGTCCCGTTCCCGGTTCCGGCTGGACCGCAGGGGCCTAAGGTTCCTGCTGCTGGGTCGCAGCCATCCCCGTTCCCGTTCCCGGTTCCCACTGCTGGGTTGCAGCCATCCCCGGAACCAGTCCCAGGTGGACTGCAGCAGCCTCCCGTTCCTGCTGTTGGGTCGCAGCCAGCCCCGGTCCCCGATCCAATGCCACCAGTGTCCCCGCTCCGACGTCACCAGTGTCCCCGCTCCGACGTCACCAGTGTCCCCGCTCCGACGTCACCAGTGTCCCCGCTCCGACGTCACCTGTGTCCCCGTTCCGACGTCACCTGTGTCCCCGTTCCGACGTCACGTGTGTCCCCGTTCCGACGTCACCTGTGTCCCCGTTCCGACGTCACCTGTGTCCCCGCTCTGACGTCACCTGTGTGCCCGCTCTGACGTCACCGGTATCCTCCGTCCTGACTCCAGGTCGTCCACCTGAGGGTCCCTGCTCGGCCTCTGCCCTGCCTCCAGGTCGTCCGCCTGACGGTGCCAGCCCGGTGATAATGGGTCGCCTGGAGGCTCCCGTTGAGGGGGGGGTACTGTCACGGTCTCGACCGTGTCTCCGGGCTCACGGTGTTGGTGGGCGTGGCTCCGGGCTCCGGTGCCGCCCCAGCGCCATTAGCGGCACCTGTGCTGTGCTCGCGCCTGCCATCGATCAACAATTAGTCACAGTATAAGAACCCCGGCTTTCCACCCACTGGTCGTCGGATCATTGTCGTAATACTACCGGTTTATTCTCCCCCGTATGGATTTCATCCGTCTCCAGCCAGCTCATCTCCCTGCCTACCTGTCTGCCCGCCTATCCCTGCTTGCCGGATCCCGCATCTGCCTGCCGCCCTCGCCACCCGTCCCGCTGGCTTCACTCCTGTTTCCTCTTTGTATGTATTATCAATAAATATTCTGTACTGCATAAACTCCGAGTCTGGGTCTTGCGTTTGGGTCCTCCTGTACATCGTGACAGTTTCAAGAAGCTGGGTTAGCCAGCTATGTTAAGTCAGAATGCTGGGAATGGCAGAATTGGCAGTTTCACTGAGACTTATCTCAGTTTGGTTACCGTGGCGACTCATGCTGTCTGGCAGTACCGTAGCCGAGCCGTGGGGTCTAGTGGTACAGCAGCGCTGAGTGATATTTGGGTTTCGGTATTTTTGATAAGCACTGCGACCGCTCACAGCACAAAACCACCAGAGATTATACTATGATTGAAATGAATAATAATCATAAATTCTTTGGAGTTGTGTATATATTAACCTTGTGGGCCGGTAACTTTCCACTCTGCCGTGTACTCGGCCTATGTGGCTATTTTGCTTCACTCTTATCTGTTAGCCCGGAGAGGCCTTTAAGATACGGTCACGGTTCTTCAACTGAGTGCTTCACACTCAGTCAGTCTGGCAGGTTCTGTTACATCTCCATATAAGATCATAATGCTCATAACTTCTGTATTCTTTTCTCCGATCCCAGAGACGTGTCTAGCATGTCCAAAACTGTATGTATGCTCTATGTATCTGAATAAACTTTGAATCATTCCGGGTGATGCTGCCTTGTGTTACATTGATTCCCGAGCTCGCTTCTATGCTTACAGACAATCCTGATCCTGATCCTGAACCTGAACCTGAACTTCAGCCACAGTAGATGATCACTCGAAACTGTGCAAAACATAAATTTTATTAACATTGTTTTTTAATGCGAATGATTCAATGGATGCATGTTCAAAGTACAATATGTAAGTATGTAGGCTGGATCGTAAACTATTGCTTCACCTTTCTTCAAAACGAATCAATGAATATAATATTATAATACATATTTTGTTATTTTTATCAATAAAACACACTGTCTGGTGAAGCTTAGATGGATTCTACTAGTCTCTCAGAGCCAACCTTCCCATGGTCACATAAAACTTCAAACAATAAAAGCACTGAAATATGAATGACGGCATGGCCATTCCCTGAACACATTTTCATGGTGAGATAGATGATGGCTTTGGAAGATAGACATGAACACGCATTTTTCAGGTTGAACCTAACCAAGATTGATGGAACTCAAGATTGAAATCTGCTTTTGTGAAACGGAAACTCAATCCAGTTCATGGAAACGCTCACCTGAGTCAGAGTTAGTTTAAGTGTAGAGTTGTGGTGATATCCCCTCTTGTTACGGTCGTGGTTTGATGACGTCAGTGGAAGGCGACCACAGCATGGCGAAATAAAGAGTTTGTGTGCGTGAAATTAACAAGTCTATAGTAAAGTTTATAGACACATTACATGGTATCAGAAGTGGGATCATGACTCAAGGCCTTCGTCGCATCGACCCCTTAGCTTTTGATGATGACATTGCTGATAACTGGCAGAGATTTGACAAGGAATGGAGAATCTATTGCAATAGGGGGCTGTCGAATAAATCAACAAAGGTACAAGCCTACACGCTCCTAAACCTCACCAGTCCCGAGGCCGTTGAACAATCTGAATTGTTCATTTACGTGGATGGAGAAAGTCACAAAGATCCAGAGGTTCTACTGAAGAAGTTTTGCTGCTCCTAACATATTCGCGTTTTGGCATGCCAAAATGCATTTCGTGCTAGTGGACTCATAGTCAGGGCAGTTCTAGCTGAACTACCTCCCTAATCCTCCTCTAGGCAAAACTCAACCCCCACTTCTTCAAAGCGTGTTTGCAAACCTTATGCTGCGTTGCATTGGAAAGGAATGGGCTTCTTGTGAACTGCTATGAAACTAAGCAACCAGTATGTACCAGGCTCAACAGGGTAGAGCAGGGATTGTGTTCAGTAGAATAGTCGTCTCTCTGTGCAACTGTTTGCATTGCAGGCTCCCGAGAATGAGGTAGTGAGTACTATCGGAGAATTTCCCGCTGTTCTCAATTTCTCGCAAAGTGCCACAAGATTGTAAGAAGAGCACCAATCAGAAGTTCACTTTCACTGAGCGAATGTCAACATTTGCATCTGGCATCACAATTCTGTAGAACCTAAAAGAAAACATTTCCCTTGAAGAAAGCATGATTTCTGTTTATCCCCAAACCGACTGAGAGCATTTCTGTAATAATAAAAATGATTATGCTACATATTACATGGCTCAAGACTTTGCATGCTCATGAAATCCACACGTCTGCATCCTTGTCAAAGATAATAATACATTTATTTTTATCCAAAGAGGATTTTAGATTACTTATGGAGAGCAACCTCATCCAAAGAGCAAATGAAGACGTTGAATTATTTAGCATGCACTGAATTAAAAACATAATTAATTAATATAATCAATTAGTATTAATTTGATGAGGTGAAATACGAAATATATATATTTTCCTGAATACTACAATACTACCGACACTTTCTTAACTACCCCCCCCCCCCCCACCACACACACACACACACACGCACGCGCACACACACACCCCGCAGTTCTCCTTCTTTCGCTTCAGCTGTTGCTAGAAGTCACATTACACCATGCATGTGTGTGTGTGTGTGGGTGTGTGTGTGTGTGTGTTTATGTGTGTGTACTACATTTTGGCTTACCTCAACTTCACAGGTAATAGATTAACACACACACACACACACACATGCATAAGCACAAGCACACCACTAAAACTGAAACCAGACCGGTTTTAATAGTATACCACATGCAAAACAATGTAATGCACAATGTCAACACAGCAATGCACATGTGTAGTGACTGGGGGACGTCACACAGTGCTCCTGCTACCACCTTCCCTCTGCTTTGTAGAAGTAACCTGATCACTGGGAAACAGGCAGACACGTGGCACAGCAAGGGTACAGGAAAGGACATTGCGTGCTAATAACTTAGCCAGGAGGCTAACAAACTGTGGCTAGACTGTTGCACACACACACACACACACACACACACACACACACACACACACACACAATACAATGAGGCAACTATGCGGCCTCATGCAATTTGAGAAGGTCCCCAGTCAAAGCACAACATTCTAGCAGCCATGAATAATTGCTAGCCTTGTGTTAAGACGTTATACAATAGCCTCCTTGGCTGTAGTATCACTTCTCTGTGGCTGGTAGCCGCAGAGGGCTCTGGCTGTATCTAGTCATTTATTTAATTTTCTTACTTATGCCTACACCTGCCTTGTTCATATGAAAAAGCAACCAATGTAGTTGTGTATGATGTATCAAAATTGCAGGAGATTAAGTTTTAAGATAATGGGATCTGTAGAAGTAATTATAATAATTATAATTCCAGTAAACCTGATCCTTTATTTTGAATATTTAGAATGTGTACTCTGTAGTGAATGACAAAGATGACAAAATGGCTTAGCCAACAAACACCAGAAATCAATAAATGGAAAATAAACAGCTTGAGGAAAACAAAATGGAATTAATAACACAAGTAATGAAACTCCCTCTTTGAGGTGAGATGGGAGAGAGTTGAACAAATTAGTAGTTTTAAAAGTAATGATAAACATAACCATCTTTCTTGAGTAACAATTAACATAACCATATCCTTCATTTAACTTTAAATCTTTTAAAGTGAGAAAGTATGACCAGCCTCTCCCATGGGCTAATAGTGCAGTTCGGTTAGTGCAGTTCGCCGCCAACAAGTTAATTGATGCTTGTTGGCGGCGATATTTCTATGTGGAGTGTGTGTAGGTTTAAGCAGCCTCACCTGGCTCACACCTGTGGTGCATTGGCTAATCAATGCCCAGAGGTTAAACCAGCCATCACCACACACACACACACGCTCTCAAAAGAGTGTTATCATGCTAGCATTGTTCCACCTGCGTTTTACCGGTTCATCATCACCTTCCTGTGTCCTGATTTTGGAGGAGCCCAGCAAAAGTCACTTTTAGTGGCACATTTTTTTTGCAGGGCCACGAGAGGTCCATCTATATTATTACCTAACCATTCATCATTTTAAATTTGGATGGTCTCAAAGTTGGCTTATGGGATAATGCTTCACATATTATGAACTAACATTATTTCTGTGCCCCAGGACATCCTTGGTGTAAATCCGTTTTAGATCAGACATGGTGGGCTCATTTGATGTTTATGTGAGTATTCACATTCCAAATTAGATTTATATTCAGGCTGTGACGTGTTTGCTAGAATAATCACCTAATTACCTGAGCAAAAAGCAGAAGTAAGGCTGAAGGACTGTCAAAGACAAACTAAGGTGAGCTTTTTAAAAAGGCTTTAACCTCGCTGACTTGCTCATAGTCTCCCCACCTTCTGTATGCTCTGTTGCAGATCTCTTGTTTTAAAATGTGTGACCTGAGCTTAAAGTGTTTGATGTGCAACCAAAGTAGAGCTTCCTGAATCCATTAACAAAATTCGAAAATAGCATATGGTTCATCTTTACTTCCGTGTGGCGTTGCTTGTTATGTTAACAAAAGGCTTTCTATATTGTTACAAGATTACCGGTTAGCAAGCTTAATAATTATAATGTACACATCTATACCTAAATAATCTCTATATACTGTATATATAACATTTTAAGATGTTCATTAACCATACTTTGTCAAAGTTTGGTGAGTTATCATTTTGGGTGCAGTCTCTTCTGTGACCCAATCGGCCCATGAACCATTTCTGTCCGAAATCACTCAAGTCATAGATTAACCTTTTATTGCATGAAATGATAATACACTTTAGTTTGGCGGCATGGTTACACTCTTTTGGGGTGCTCACTGCTGTAGGATTTAAATAATGACATACAGATTTAAGATACGGAGCATTACTAGATTGATTCGCCAGACATAGCTAGCTACGCCCATATTTGGAACCAATTTCCTTGAACTACCTTCAAGTGACCGGAAACTGGAGACGTTGGAAAAATGTATTTGTGATTCAGGATTTTCATTTGGTGGTTGTAGCAGATCGCCTGCCACAATGCCACATCATGGGGCTTCTTTGGTGCTTTGGACATGACATGAATGGATGGATGGATGGAAACATGACATGGACAGAACAGATGGTACCCTTGCTAGCATGTTAGCGCTGACTTAAGCTGTGGTGCACTTATTAGCCAATGCAGCCCCACCCCTCCAGACTCTAACTGGGCCAGGTGAGGCTGTAGCCCACCCCCCACAGCACCCCCCCCAGACTCTAACTGGGCTAGGTGAGGCCAATTAATCCAGCCACCAAACACACACGCTCCCACAGTGGGTTTTTAAAAAAAATTGGTGGCTGCTAAATACACTTACATGTAGTAATAATTATATTCCCCCAACGTCAGAATTACCCTTAATTGGTGCATTAATTGTGCAGAATTTGTGCTTGATTTCATAAATCCTAGTGTGCTAAAACAAATAATCAGCACATAATCTTTAATAGAGTGACTATAAAGCGAAACTGATTCAAATTCATGTAATTATTTTCATCACATCGTAATCGCATTCTACCAAACATATATAGGCCTATATACGAAATTAGACAACAGCTGGAGATTCCTGCGTCACTGGCTGTATGACCACTGTAATTATAGTTTGTTTTTCTTCAAACGTAACGTGTCTGTTTTTAACGGGAAGTATAAATTGTATTATTAGGTTGTTTTGCTGGTTCATCAGGTTGCATGTTCAGTGTAATTACGGTAAGTGGCTTCATAGCTGGATTGAAGCTAAAAAACTGTTTTCTATACCTAATTAAAACAAGATATTTAAATGATATCAATATTTTAATGTAGCCTATTTAAGAACACGTAATTAACCTCCATACTCAATCTAATAGTGTCAATACTTATAGTTGCAGGAGGCTGTTTTCTTTGTAGGTTTGCGCATTCATTTTAAAGTTCACGATACCCTTTCAATGAATATGGAAAAATGTTTAACTGTGGATTACGTTGTTGCCATTACTGTAGCATTACAAAATTGTATTGCCTGCCATTCTCTCATTTTCAAGGTTGCATAAAAGGCTACTGTCTTCATAGGTTTGTGGGTGAAACCAGTATAATCCAGTTCTGGGTGGTCCACTCAACTGCCACATCAAACATTCACAACACAAGACAACACATCTCTGTTCACCAGGGGCGAGCCCTGGTGAACAGAGGGCAATTGATGGGCTGGAGGGCCGCATATTCAAGTGCTATCCGAGGGGCCCCTGCCAATGTGGGCCGAGGGTCATTAGGATCGCCTAGGTCACTCACAGACACACGGGGTGCCGTGTGTCTGTGAGTGAGTGTGACATGTTACTGGGCGCTTGTATTATCTCACCCTTTCTGTTTCGCCAATTTCCTGACACACTGTGGATGTTACATTTACAAGAAAAACACTTGGACAGGATGGAAAGGTTCACAAATCATTTGGATTTGTTTTTCCCTTGAAAACAGACAAAGTCAAGAAAATCTAAATGAAACTGCAACAACCGCAATCTCTGGCTCTCTTTTCTATAGGCCCCCACATGCAGGCTGATGCCAGACTCCTGTCTGAGTTAATTGCAAAGGACCTGAGTAATGGACACAGGTTTCTTCTCGAGAATGGGCAAATGTTGCCCTCTAGCGGTCAAAAATGTATTCATGACGACACTAGTGTTTTGAATGTTTTCAATTCAACCCCACGGGGGGAGGAGCATGACATGGTGTCTCTGCTCTCTTCTTGTGTTGATGATCCACGGGTTGAGCTCGGTCTGAGGTCATTTGGCTCTGTTTCTGTTTGGTCTGACCTCAGTACTTACGGTTTCTCTTCTGCAAATGCGTACAAAGGAGCCTTAGCCTGCAGTCAGAGCTGAAAATAATTCTCTGTAATTCAAATAACTCAACACGTCATGTGCTAACATGTGACACAGAAGAAACAGAAACAAGATTCGACATTCATCAAAAATAAACAGTACTTTGACTTACAAAGTCCAATAATTAACTTTGATCCACATCCACCGGTCCACAAACAACAACAAATATACTGCAATAAACCAGTTTATCATCATCTTCCTATGTACTTGGATTAGAGGAGCACAGGAAAAGCCACTTTATGTGTCATGAAGTATGGTCACTGCTACAGTCCGGTACCGCCCACCTATAAGTGCTGTTGAAGTGCTGTTGACAAAAGCAGGGTTCGGCCTTAAAGACACCAATAAGGTTATCTTATGCGCCATATGGTTTGTTCCACCGAACCATCTAGGAAGTCTACAAAAATGGGTCAATGAGTATGGCAGTCCTGTGAAAAGGGCTGGCATTTTCAAAAAAACTCTTGGCAGATGATTAGCTTCGGTCTGTCACCAAGTGGAAGAGGCTGTTGCATTCTGAATGGTCGCTACAACTGCTGAAGAGATCCGTACTGTGTTTAAATAACACTGCTCCCGGGTCTGGGGGGCGACACTATGGTCCCTATGAGGGTGAAAAACTTCCCAGCATGCCTGAGACAGTCGGCCCCTGCATGAGGGGAGTGGCCAAGGCGAGTTGGAGTTGATAGATACAGATAACTTTCTTGATCCAGGAGGACGATAGTTTGTCAGCTCAAGCCAGAAACATCATAGTAAATACAATAGAATAATCAACAACTAGCAATACAAACACAAAATACAGCGTAATAGATATATTCATTTATATTGTAATAATTCATAATAATTAATTAATAATAATTATAGTTAATAATTAGATAAACTACACATCTAATCAACAACAAAATGTACTAAAATATGCTTGCTGAAGCTAATGTAAAGTAAGTGACTCGATAGTAAAGTAAAATGGCTGGGTTCAAAGTTAGAGTTAAAGAGTTCAGAGTCCCTCATTTCCGCGAGTGCTTAAGTGAGAGGAGTTCATGAGTTCATGAAGAATTTCCTGCACCGTTCCGTGGAACTCCTCACTGCCCGGAGTGTGTTACTCCTCTGTTCAGCACTCTGTGGAGTGGGTAGGAGTCATTGTCATGGATAGGGAGGAGTTTGGACAGCATCCTCTACTCAACCACCCGGCAGGTCTCGAGGAGCAGTTCTGGAATGATGGCCAGTCCGTCCCTGGCTGACATATGTAATAGCAAAACCGCAGTGGGCGGGCAGCCTGCTCACCTGGGCCAATGAGACACCCAGCATTTGGGAATGGGCTGTATTTTTTGGAGCATCTGCGAAGCACTTTGGCAGCAATGGTCTCAGTGGTGACATCAGTGACCCCTAGTGGCGGACACGGTGTGGAACGTGGACATTGTTCATTAGGCTGACCCAGGGAGGGGTGGGGCAGTGGGGGACCAGTCAAACATTGTTTTCTTGTTTCGTGAGAGATACTAAATTGTATTCTGTGGCTTGGGCTGGGGGTTTTGGCCAGAGGAGGGTAGTAACGGTTTACATTTACTCTGTTACATTCACTTGGGTAACTTTTGTAATAATCAGTTCTTGTAAGTTTAGTTTTCCTGCAATATACTTATTTTAACTTTTCAGCCATTGCTGTCGTCAATGTGAGGTTCATAACTGGTTTGTTATGTTTTCATTGTGTGGATTCCTGTGGCATGTATTTTATTTGTATAAAATGAGCCTCTGGACTAAGTGAGAAGACTCCTGTGTGGCTAGATTTGTTTTTGTATTCTTTGTATTGTTATCCATTTTATGCTGTTTCTTTGAATTCATTATTGTACATAATGTTTCAATGAAATGTCTACAATTGATTTACAAAAAAAGGTTTTTTATCCGGTTGTGTAATAATAAATATGGGCTTGTGTTGGCCGGGAATTTTACCTGGCCGACAACTGAACCATGCTTTGTGCTTTTGCTCACACAAAATGTAAGTGTTTCGACAAACCGTGTAACAGCAAATGTTATATATATATACACACACACATATATACACACACACACACACACACACAAGCATCACGCTGCCCTCGGCAGGAGTGATGAGGAATTACATCAACCCACCTCAGTCACGAGCAAATACAGCACAGCGATGCATAGGAACTTAAATTACATGAAGTACATGGATGACTAGATGAAACGTTTCATACACAACTAATTAAATAAGGCACATGTTAAAACTCCTCTGGTGCTGCCATTGGCGCACAGCAGGATCATTATGATGAGCCTGTTGGTGTTTGGGTGGAATAGGGTGTACTTGGATGACGGCCACCTCTGTGATTTGTCAAGAAATATAAACTCAGGGCACAGAGAGGAGTGGTCACCATGGATATATTTCAGTTCACAAAGAGAGGGGTGCACCATCCCCAGCGACACTGCAATACTGGGTCAATGCGTGGAGCGAAGGGAGCAAGCTCCTCTATCGACTCCTGTGGCCAAAAATGCATTTAATAAGTAGTCCCCATATAGAGGACATATCAGATATTAAACTGATAAGAACATAATTATTATTTTTTTTAAATTATTTATTGACACCATTACTTCATCACCTCTTATACTTTTACAGAGACGTTTTGTCAATTAGTTAAAAGCAGACATTTAATTTAAGACATTTTACACAGTAATAACAGATCATCATTGTTTCTTAAAAAAAAATTGCGCTGCTTTTAAAATGGTTAAAAGAAGGTTGTGCAGGAATGGGGCAAGTCCTTATCAAGAATAAAAGATCCCCGCCCCGCTCTCTCCAACAGCATTGACCTCTCGGAACCTGTTGCTCAGCGGACACCCTCACTCCTCTGCTCCTTCCCACCAGCCTCACCCGGAGATCCAGGCCGCCACTGCCTCGACCTTTCCTCGTGTGCTCCGGCTCCCACGTCCGAATGGGCACAGAGGCGAGTCTTCTTTGTGGCTGTGTCCTAGGCCTGCCGCCTGCAGCAACCGCCACTTTGACAGTTGCTGTGGCCATCCAGGTCACAGCCACGGGGGGAATCAGCATGTGCTTTCTTACCAGCAGGTTTCTGGAGGTCCATATGGTGTCTTTAATGGCGGCTAGGGTGAGCCACTGTTTGTGGAAATCCGATGGTATCGGACTCTTTTGGCTCACCCCGTAGAGCACTAGCTGTGCTGTTAGGACCTCCCCTGCTGGCACGTACAGGAATCGCAGGAAGCCGGCCATTGCCCACTGGTCTCCAGGAGCGGTGCACTCCCAGAACTGGTGCCTCACCGACTCAGGGGCGCCACAACCTGGTCGAGGGCAAGTTGGGGCTGCTGCCATGCCCCGGGAGTGCATAACGGACCTGACCGGGAGGATCTCATGAGTCGTCATCCACGACAGGTCCCGGAGTCTGTTGGGGAGAGCAGGATGGTTCACATTGCGCCAAAATGTTGTGGGCTCGCCAAATGCAAGCCAGCGCACTGGACTCACTGGTTCCCATTCCTGCACAACAGAAATCAAATCAAGATGGTTAGTTAAAACATTAAAATCTTCTTGCTCAAGGTTAAAATGTTTTAAAAACTTCTCAATAAAACCATAAAAATGTGACAAGTTAAAAGATACTGGTGTCCTCAGATCAGTGTTAAATTTTTTTAATTTCCTCAAGTAGGACCCCATCCAGAATTGTGCCATTGTTGTTGTTTTGTTTTCTCTGGATGGAGCCATTGCATGTTTAAAATGCAGTGCGGTGTATCTGCTTCCTAAAAACAGGTGGAGGTCCGGGACTCCATTGCCCCCTTTTTCTTTAGTTTTTTTCATAGTACTCCTTTTCAGTCTGTCCCATTTGGACCCCCACACGAAATAAAACAGTGACCGTTCAAGGTCTAAAAGCAGTCTTCGTGGAGGCATAAAAACAAAGCAAATCAATAAAAGCAAAGGTAAAATCACAACCTTGATGATTAAAACCTTTCCTTCTATGGTTAGTCCTCTAGTCCCCAGTATCCCAGTCTCTGCCTTACTTTCCCTACCACGTCCAGCCAATGGACCTTTCCACCCTGTCAGTCACACGGAGAATAATAACCAATAAGATTGGCTGATTTCTTAAGACCACGCCCCTTGCAATATAGCCGCCATGATGTCCCACAAACAAAGCTTGTCCCGTGTTGTTGTGTTCATAGATTAGACTAGCTAAATTTTGTTAGAAGAAAATGGTTCTTAGATGCGCTTGGGGAACGTGCAATAATGACCAGAGATATCCAGAGAGATCAGAGGGAGCGCGTTTCATCAATTTTCCGAAGCCTAAAATGCAGTTGGAAAAATGTTTGAAGTGGATTAAAGCTTGTGGCCGGCCCCATACACAGCTGAATGTGGACAACATTGACAAGCACAAGGCTGTATGCTCGAAGGTAAGCAAGCAAAAAATATTGTAGCGGCCAGGGGGGGGGGGCGTGGCCACCATACGGCCGCTAGATGACGTAAGGGGCCCCGAGGGATTATGGGAAGTTGTGTGTGTGTCACGTGTTGTGGCCATGCGGTTGAGTTCTGCAGGAGTTCGAATGATGCAAGTGTTCTCTGTTCTTGGTAGAATAAAAGGTTAATTATATTCCGCGTCCGCCTCCTCTCTGCCTGCTCCTCCGCGGTGTTCGTTACATTGGTGTCAGAAGTGGGATTAAAAAAAAAAATGGACAGCGAACTCCGCGATATTGAGGACGCTATTCGGGAGATGGAGCGACGGGTGTATTTCCCAGTTACACCAGGTGGCGCCAGCACGCCAGGGCCGCGTGCGACGAGGGAGAAGCAGCTTCGGGGGCCACTCGGTGGCAGCCTACGGGAGGCCGTCCGTCACCCAGTGACCGGGGTGGATACTCCAGCGCCGATGCCTGCCATGCCGAGTTGCAGCCAGGGGATGCTGGTAACCTCCCCATTAACAGAACATGACCCACCGGCCAGCTCCCCGCCCGCCCTGGGGTCATACAGAAGCGCAGTAAAGCTCCCACGATATGGCGGAACCACACCATTGGGGCCGTACCTTGCCCAAGTGCGGATGGCGGTGCAGTTTGGCCGGTGGGGGGACGAGGAGGCGGCAGTTCACCTGGCCTTGGCGTTGGAAGGGCCGGCGGCGCAGGTCCTGTTAGACCTCCCCCCAGTGGACCGGGGTAGCTTCACGGCCCTCACCGCCGCGTTGGAGAGACGATTTGGTCAGCGCCTCTCCGCCGAAGGAAACCGGGAGGAGCTGATGAACTGTTATCGGCGGGAGGGGGAGCGTCTGGGAGCACTGGCTGCCGACGTGCGCCTCCACACCCAACGTGGATATCCCCGTTTCAGTCCAGCTGACCAAGAGGACCTCGCCCTCCACGTTTTCCTGCGTGCGTTATTGCCGGAGAGCCTGCGGCAGCATGTGCGGCTTGCTGCCCCCCGGTCGCTGGACGATGCGCTACAGGAGGCGGAGCGAGCAGAGGCCATTTTTATGACCAGAGCCACCCCCCGACGTGGACTCGCTACCTCCCCACGTGTCCGGGTGACAGACCATGAACTGCGAGAGGAGGATGACAACGAGGTCTGTCGGGTGTCACCCCAAACTCCCACAATGCCAGGAAGATCACTGCGGGATCCCACCCGTTGTCATCGCTGCGGTGAGGTTGGTCACCTCGCTCGGGACTGTCTGGCACCCGCACCCAAGCCTCGCTCCTGGCTGCCGTCGGGAAACGGGCGGGGGGCGGACCAGCGAGGGGAACCCTGCTCCCAAACCTAACTCCCCTTCAAGGCCGATGCACCCTGGTAGGCCGCCTGGGCCACACCAAAGGGCTCTTCGTGGACTGTGAGCTAGATGGCCAGGCGTGCCGAGCTCTGGTGGACACCGGGTCCAACATTACCCTCGTCCGCCCGGGGGTCCTGCAGGGCACCAAGGGGGTGCTTGCCGCAGCGTGGACCCCTACTGCAGTCCAGATGAGGACGGTGACGGGGGAGCGGGCCAGCATGGAGGGCACGAAGGCGGTGCACATCTGCATGGGGGACCAGGAGATGGTGCAGGAGGTCTGGCTAGCCCACATCCAGGACCCGTGCATCATCGGCCTGGACCTGTTGGACCGTTGGGGGGCCCGGATCGATGTGTCCCGAGCCAGGCTCACCATTGGCACAGAGACCTTTGTGCTCCACACCGGCCTGGGAGAGGGAGCTCGGCAGAACTGCCAGACGGTTGCAGCCCCACCGTCCATGGCAGCCGCCAGAAGTCGTCGACGCCAGCCACCGGGGAGTCGTCGACGCCAGCCGCCGGGGGGTCGTCCACGCCAGCCGCCGGGGGGTCGTCCACGCCAGCCGCCGGGGGGTCGTCCACGCCAGCCGCCGGGGGGTCGTCCACGCCAGCCGCCGGGGGGTCGTCTACGCCAGCCGCCGGTGAGTCGTCTACGCCAGCCGCCGGGGGGGCGTCTACGCCAGCCGCCGGGGGGGCGTCTACGCCAGCAGTTGGGCATGCCACCATGCTGCCCGCCTTTTCTCCCTCGACCGAGACCTGTCGGGCTGTCCAGGAGCTGTGGAAACGGAGCTGTGAGGGGCTCGATGATCACCAGCGCCAGGAGCTGAAGAAGCTCCTGGATGACAACGTAGACCTCTATGCTGCCAATGACGAGGATTGCACGCGGACAAGGTTGGTCCAGCATTCCATCGACACCAGATCGTCGCCACCCATCCGCCTGCGGCCTCACCGTCTACCCCTTGCTAAGCGGCAGGTGGCGGAGGAGAAGATCCGGGAGATGGCGGCTGCAGGGGTCATCGAGCCATCCGACAGCCCGTGGGCAGCACCGGCCGTCCTGGTGAAGAAGAAAGATGACAGCTGGAGGTTCTGCGTGGACTACCGCCGACTCAACGCTGTCACCACCAAGGACTCCTACCCCCTGCCCCGCATTGACGACGCCCTGGACTACATCACAGGCTCCGGTTGGTTCAGCTCCTTGGACATGCGCAGCGGCTATTGGCAGGTCAAAGTGGCCCCAGAGGCCCGGCCAAAGACTGCATTTACGATTGGGCAGGGGTTGTGGCAGTTCAGGGTCATGCCATTTGGTCTCTGCAACGCACCTGCCACATTCGAGAGACTGATGGAGCGGGTGTTGGCAGCTGTCCCACGTGACCGATGTGTCGTGTACCTGGACGACCTATTGGTGCACGCCAGCAGCTTCGAAGGGGCAATGGCTAACCTGCAAGAGGTTTTCACCGCTATCCGGGGGGCCGGGTTGCGACTCAACCCAAAGAAGTGCCACCTGCTCCGTAGAAAGACCCTGTTCCTGGGACATGTGGTCAGTGCACAGGGGGTGGCCACTGATCCAGCGAAGGTGGCTGCAGTCAGGGAGTGGCCAACACCATCCACCATCGGTGAGCTGCGGAGTTTTCTGGGGCTGGCCTCCTACTACCGTCGATTTGTGCAGGATTTTGCCACCATTGCCAGCCCCCTGCACCGTCTCACCGACAAGGGCCTCCTGAACTTCCGGAATCCGGAGGGCCAGGTGGCCCGGTGGCTGGAGGCACTGCAGGAGTATGATTTTGAGGTACAGCACCGGCCGGGGCGTCAGCATGGCAACGCCGATGCTCTTTCCCGGCGTCCTTGTGCGGCGATGGAGTGCCGGTACTGTCAGCGACTGGAGGAGCGGGGCCAGGGGTTGCCGTTGGTGGCAGCTGTTCAAACCGGCAGCGGCGACGGGTGGCTGCCGCTATCCAGTCGGGAGCTGCGGCAACACCAGGCTGCAGATGCTGTGTTGGGACGAGTGCGAGGCTGGCTGGAGGACGGTCGTCAACCATCGTGGACGGAAGTGTCTGCTGCGGGGCCAGAGGTGAAAGCCTACCATGCGCAGTGGGGCAACCTCGAGCTCCACGACGGGGTGGCACACCGACGGTGGCAGGCTCCTGGGCAGGGAACCGACCTTGTCCAATTGCTGGTGCCTCAGTTGCTCCGCCCCCAGGTCCTCCAGTTGGTCCATGGGGCTGCGGGGGCGGGGCATTTTGGGAATTCTAAGACCCTGCACCGTCTCCGTGGGCGGTTCTACTGGCCTGGGTGTCGACAGGACGTGGAGCTGCATGTCCACTGCTGTGACCGCTGCACCGCCAAGAAGGGCCTACCCAGCGGTCTCACGCCCCCTTGCAGCAGTACTTGGTGGGGGCCCCGATGGAACGTGTGGGGGTGGACATCCTTGGACCTTTCCCCACCACTGACACCGGCAACCGCTACGTGCTCGTGGCCATGGACTACTTCACCAAATGGCCGGAGGCGTACGCGGTGCCGGATCAGACGGCAGCTACCACCGCCGAGAGACTGGTGGAGGAGATGTTCGCTCGGTTCGGGGTCCCTGCAGAGCTCCACAGCGACCAGGGCCGGAACTTTGAGTCCCAGGTGTTTGGCGAGGTGTGCAGGCGACTGGGGGTGAGCAAGACGAGGACCACGCCATTGCACCCCCAGAGTGATGGGTTGGTTGAGCGTTTCAACCGCACCCTGGCAACTCAGTTAGCCATTCTCACCAGCCACCACCAGCGGGACTGGGACCGCCACCTGCCTCTCGTCTTGTGGTCCTACCGGACTGCGGTACAGGAATCCAGCCGCTGTACGCCTGCTGCGCTCATGCTCGGGCGGGAACTCCGAACACCTGTGGACCTGGTGTTCGGCGCCCCGCCCGAGCCGGAGATTGCTGGGGGCGCAGAGCTGGACTACTACCGTCGGCTGACGGACCGCCTGAGGGTGGTCCACGAGTACACCCGCCAGGCCCAGGCCAGCTCAGGGGTGCGGCAGAAGCGGGCCTATGACACCCACTGTCGGGGGCAAGCCTTTGCGGTTGGGGACAAGGTGTGGGTGTACTGTCCTACTCGCACCAAAGGCGTGTCCCCCAAGCTGCGCAGCCACTGGCGCGGGCCGGCCGAAATCGTGGGGCAGATCACAGAGGTGGTGTACCGGGTGCAGATGCCTGGACGGGGTCGGATGGTGGTGCTGCACCGGGACAGACTTGCACCATACCGCCCCCTTGCTCCGCTTGCTGTGGAGAAAGGGGGCCGCGGCAGCCCACCATGCCCCGACCAGCCCTGTCCTCCTAGGAGCCCCGGACGGGCTGTTCGACGCCGACGGCAGCCTGAATACCTGCGGGATTTTGTTTTGGGTGATGGGGTTGTCGGGGACGACTAACCCCTCAAGAGGGGGCTATGTAGCGGCCAGGGGGGGGGCGTGACCACCATACGGCCGCTAGATGACGTAAGGGGCCCCGAGGGATTATGGGAAGTTGTGTGTGTGTCACGTGTTGTGGCCATGCGGTTGAGTTCTGCAGGAGTTCGAGTGATGCAAGTGTTCTCTGTTCTTGGTAGAATAAAAGGTTAATTATATTCCGCGTCCGCCTCCTCTCTGCCTGCTCCTCCGCGGTGTTCGTTACAATATGCTTCAGTAGGCTACCACCCGTTTATGTACCCTTATTCTGTAACATTTGAGTTGAACAGAAGGCAACACTTGTTATCTTATAGGTAGATAGATAGATAGATGGCGAGTTGATCGTTAGCTAGCCAGCTAATCTAGTCTCCCCTCCAGGCCTCCACCACCACAGTAGCGAGCTAACGCTAACACTATATAATCAGGACAAAACATTGTAGGTATAACGTTGCCCAAAACAGTTCCCTAGAACATTCTGATAAATTCATGAGCTGAAGGAAAACGATATATAGCTACTTAGTCAACACCCTTGGAAATTATGAATTGGAAGTTGTCCGGTTGATGTAACAACTGAGCTAAAGTTAGCTAGCAAGAGTAACCTGAATGCCTTACAATATCTGTGACCCACTTTCTCTTCTCTGTCATGCCTATCTCACCTTATAGCATTTTGTTGGTGGGGATGGACCTACTGTGCAATATCCAGACCCTATACAAGCAGATGGGACCACATGTAAGCCGGTGCGTCTGTTGCCAAGGAAAAGAAACCTGCTTGATCCTGAAAACCACCATGCTTCCCCCCCCATCTAAAAAAGTCCAACCACTGCAGGAAAATACTAACTTGTAAGTCCTGAATACTGGGTATTGTCAAAGTCATTATAGGCGGTATTGTCTGAATATTGTAAGATGTGAATCACTAACTACAGTCTACGGAGACACAGATCTTTCAACGTCTGCAGGACCATGCTGCAGATGTTCTATCACTCTGTGGTGGCCAGCATCATCTTCTATGCTGTTGTGTGCTGGGGCAGCAGGGTGAAGTCAGCCGACGACAACAGACTCAATAAGCTCATCAGGAAAGCGGGTTCTGTCCTGGGAGTGGAATTGGAGTCTTTGGTAGAGGTCTCGGAGAGGAGGATGCTGAGTAAACTACTCAGTATCATGGACAACGCCTCCCACCCCCTGCACGCCACACTGGTGTCACACCAGACTGAGATTACCGAGGTGCACCACAGAACGCCACAGGAGGTCCTTTCTGCCTGTGGCCATCAAACTCTATAACTCCCCCCTCCAAGACAATGAACACCGCAATATAATGTGCAATATTATCCCTCTACATCATGTGCACTTTCCCCAGCTCTACGTTTTACATGCAATATTATTATTATTACTTCCAACATCATGTGCAATACTCTATCATGTGCCATATTATTATTATTATTATTATCATGCTATCTATAAATACTATCTTTTATAAACACTACCTCTCATCATGTGCAATATTCTTAATGTCGTGCCAAATTGTTTTCGCCGTTGAATATCGTATCTTACCATGCCTTCGTACTTGTATATTTTATATATTTAATATTTTAACTGTATATTTTAACTGTAAATTTGTAGATCTGTCAGTTTATTTTTTTATTTTATTATTTTTTTTATCATTCTGTTTTTATCATTGTTTGTACTGTATCGCTATGTAACCTGGCACAAGAATTTCCTTCGGGATAAATAAAGTTCTATTCTATTCTATTCTACATGTGTCTGAATCAGATTTTAGTTTCATTTAATCATTTGTTATAAATGCTCATATCTAGTATTCATTTGTGAACCAAAGATACCGCAAATTCTTGTTACAAAACATAAATATACATACATACATACATAAATAATACTGAGACCAAATATTTTAAGATTAAAGAACAACATGGATTGATTCATTAAAGTGCATTTATTTGATTATGATTTTGATACTTCACAGGAACATCAATCCGTCTTCGGATGTCATCAACCACCAATCAGAGCTCAGTTCTACAGCTACACAGACTTCCACAGCTACTCAGACTGAAGGAGAATGTAAGGGTCTACTATTCTCTGTCTTTTAGGAACTGAGTAGTATGATCTTTAAAAAGTGCAGCAAGTTTGTGCAGTAATCTTTCCATAAATTGTATGTCTGGAAATATTCTTTCCACAAAGATATCTTTCTGCGTAAAAACTATGAATTCACAGAATTGGCAGCCTGTCACCATAAGTTGTCCTTGTATTTGCACATAATAGTCATGTGTCTTCTTCAACGAAATACTGCCTCCCCCATCTTTCTCTAAACAGAAATCTGGGAATTTGTCGCATCCAATATGTTGTGATGAAGCTTGCTTCAACACTGCCAGAAGGTTAGAACTACAAGATCTATGCAGACAACTACTTCACCTCTGTTCCACTGATAGAGAAGCTCCTTGATCATGGAATCCATTATGTGGGAACAGCCAGGCAGGTGCGCCTACTCAACTGCAACCTTGAAGACGACAAGAGCTTGAAGAAAAAGGGGAGAGGAACCTTTGACTACAGAGTGGAGGTGAAACACAACATATCTGCTGTCAAATGGTATGACAACAGGGCGGTCACACTTGTGTCATCCTTTGCTGGAACAGAACCTGTGCAGAAGATTCAACGCTGGGACAAAGCCAACAAGACCTACATTGAAGTTGAAAGGCCTTACATTGTGGGTACCTACAACAAATACATGGGAGGTGTGGATTTGTTGGACTCGTTTACAGCCAAATACAAGTTCCCCCTGAAATCCCGCCGCTGGTACATGTACATATTCTGGCACACCATCACACTTGCTGTGGTCCACGCCTGGCTCCTCTACAAGCGGGACTGCCAAGCTCTCAAGATCTCTAAGAAAGAGACACTGAACATGAGACATTTTCAGGCACAGCTAGCATCCTCTCTCATTCTGGTAAGAATCAATTTCTGTTATTTACCATTTGCCATATTGTAATATCTCAGACTTGTATCTTAATGTATCTTTGACATGTATATTAATTGTTTCTGTTCTAATCAGGTGGACACAGTCAAAACTCCAAAGAGGGGACGACCATCTTCAGGCATTGGTAGCCCAGTAACACGGACCGTGACAACAGGCAGCCCTTTGAATGCTCAGAAGAGACCATCCTCGGGTGATGGTAATCCAAACAGCGTCCCACCCAAGAGATCATGTGCACACCCGCCACTGGATGTACGCAAGGACCTCATTGGACATTTCCCAATGAAGACAACGAGAGGGCGCTGCAGACATTGCAATAAAGGGTACACCAACACACAATGCCGCAAGTGTGATGTTCATCTTTGCTTTTCAGGGGACAAGGACTGTTTCTGGGACGATCACATCATATGTCTATACTGTACATATTCGCCCCTCCCTACATACATGCACATGCTTGCCTTGCACATGTATTCCTGTTTTTCATTTATTTTATTTTTTTTTAATAAAATCACTCTTCATAAAAATATGACTAATGTTGATATTATTATTCATGTTATATACTGTTCTGGGGCTAAGTACCGTATTTTTCGGACTATAAGGCGCACTTAAAATCCTGTAATTTTCTCAAAAATCGACAGTGCGCCTTATAATCCGGTGCGCCTTATGTATTAACCTCGAACCGATTTTATGTGGTACACGGCGCTCAAAAATCTGTCAAGCCGCACCGCTTGATGGATTGTCGGCGCATTACGGCTACCGCGGCGTAATACTTGATGGATTGTCGGCGCATTACGGCTACCGCGACTCCATGCGCGCCCATCTCACCGATACTGTCAAAACCCAAGTGAAGCAAACTAATTCGGAGCTTGCCGTCATTCCGGGTGGATTAACCAAAGAACTCCAACCGCTAGATATTGGTGTCAACAGGCGTTCAAAGTTAAATTGCGAGCTGCGTGGGAGCATTGGATGACAGAAGGCGAACACACATTCACCAAGACAGGGAGGCAACGCCCGGGCGAGTTACGCACTATCTGCCAATGGATCGTGGATGCCTGGGCTAAAGTATCAGTCTCAAGTGTCGTCCGAGCTTTCACGAAGGCTGGAATCATCACTGAACAGCTCAGTGACAGCAACGAGACTGACTCGGATAATGACGAGAGGGATCCGGGCATGCTTGATGCCGAAATCGCCCAACTGTTAAACTCAGACACTGAAGATGAAGAATTTGATGGATTTGTGGAAGAGGAATGAACTGAAAAAGTGAGTGTATTGTTTTGTATTTTATGTGTTACAACTGAACAATGTTGAGAGTTAGTGTGAGTTGAAAAAAGTTGATTTATCTGACTGTTTTGTGTTGCTTAATGCGCCTTATAATGCGGTGCGCCTTATAATCCGGTGCGCCTTATGTATGAAAATAGACCCGTTCATTGACAGTGCGCCTTTATAATCCGGTGTCCTTATAGTCGGAAAAATACGTGGTAAATTAACCATGCAAATGAACCCTTACATTTTTTTACTGAGGTACAAACATTTGTACCTTGTTGTTCAGACAATGAGTACAAATTGCCTACAGGAAATTCTGCTACCCACTTCACCCAACGTTGTAACGTTACAATATTCCCATAAAACCTTACAAAAACATACAATTTTTGCAAACACTTTATTATCATCTCCAAAGGCCTCCTACAACACCATCTGAGAGGTAGCATTTTTTGTTTTTTATGTTTTACTATGTCTGGGTTTTACAGGGTTAAGAAGGAACAGAAAATACTGTCTCTCAAACATGATGATCAGAAAAAGACATTCTGTACTGTGGAAAGAAACAAAGATCAAAGGGCTTTTTAAGTACTACACCGGGATCACATATGTTAGATTCATGGCATTGTTAGCTTTTCTTGTGCCTGCTGGCTGTGATGCACCTTATGCAAAGGGTCGTGAAGACATTAAGTCACTAGGGAAACAAAATTGCCTATTTTTGACACTGTGTAGGTTAAGACTAGCCTGGAAATCCAGACCCACATCTAGAAAGCTGTAGGTCTGGTAATGAGTAATGAAAATGGCCCAACTCGAGGGGCGGCACCAAGCATGCGTTTGAAAATATCACTGCACGCAGTTGGATAACACTACGACCAATCAGAAGAATACACAGGGTGACGTATCCAGAGCGATGGAAACGAGTTTGTTTTGGAGAATAGTTTGACAGAGAGACGTAAATGTAGCCTCATGGAAATGGAGCCACTGAACGACTTCTGCCGTTTTTGCAAGCAGAATATGAGAATAGTTGGTTTGTACAGATACAGTCGACTTTTTCATGTTGGCCTGATTCCGTCGCAGCGCTGTCGTCGTGATTGGTTTACGTTGGATCAACAGGAATTGGTAATGAGCATGTTACTGATCACCAGAGTGACTCGCTGAGCAAAATTCTAATTGTGCTCTCGCGAGAACTCTGGATTTCCGGGCTACTCGTGCATATGAATTCCGCCAACCAGGCCAAGGGAGACGAACTAGCATGCATATTGATGGATAATATTAATATTGATTGCATGAGAATGCACAAGGCCAGAGTATTGAAACTTTTCCCAGACAGGAGCAAGGCCGCTGGAGCAGGGCCACGGGAGGATAGACGAAGAGAGGAACCAGTTAAATAGTGTGTTCATGTAATCAAGTGGAAATTAGAAATGCCATGACAGGTCTTGTCCGTGAACAGAGAAGCAAGCGATTGCTAGTCTGGCGGCTGTGATGTCTGCGGTGCTGAAACACAGCGGACGCCGGTAAGTACGGTCTAAGGAGCTGTCTGTCTGGTTCTGAAACACAGTGAATATCAGCAAGGATGTTACGGGGAGCTGCCCATTTGTCCTGAACAGACGACACCAGTAAGAAAGCTCGCGTCGAAAGCCTAATTTCTATCAGAACCGTCTGTGGGTTGTTTTTTTTCCGGTCGTCTGTCTGACTTCAAGCAGCAGTCTAGACCAGCAACGGTTTTAAGCGCGTATTATGTCCGTACAAAGGGGACGGGAGTGTATTTTTACACTTCAGTTCTATTTTTAGCACACGACTGAGACTTACGAGAAAGCCAAAACACACACACACACACACAAAAAAACGTCTCCTATCGTGTCACATTAAAACATTGTGTTCAAGGTCAACGGAATCGCTACTTGCTGTGACATTAACGTCTCTCCGTGTCGTCGTTTGTGCCATGAAGTTGTGATTTTGCGTGAAAAGTGAAATAAAATATGATGACAAACTGATGTGAGCATGTTTATGGCTTCTTTTGCTATGAACGTACGTTTCCCCCCC
>PIJE02000095.1:0-14277 GCA_002895965.2 Coryphaenoides rupestris
GATAGAGATGGGATGGATGGTGGTGGCGGTAACATTGAAATGCTGCTTAGCAAAACCCAAACATTTCCAGCTAAACCCCCTTCATTCAGTATGGAGTGATGACTGTGTCCTTTTAGCTGCTTCTGGAGTCCCCGGCGTCGGGCAGGGTGGTGGTGCTGATGGGCTCCACCTCCGACATGGCTCACTGTGAGAAGATCCGCAAGGCCTGTGGCTCCTATGGAGTCCCCTGTGTGCTCAGGGTCACTTCTGCACACAAGGGCCCGGACGAGACACTGCGCATCAAAGCCCAATATGAAGGTGGGTCTTGAGGTCTCCTCGCAAAATGGATGGCGACGGTCACTGGCATCTCCACTTCTGTAGTGTTTTTATGTGTTGTTTCTGTTCTATGTGATTGTAAAAGGGGCTATAATTGGGAATTTGTTAAAAATGCCATAGCCATCCTTTTGTCTACAAATGAATTGAATGCTCTGAGAAGCTGTTGCACTGCACCTGCCTCTGTGTGAGACTATTTCTATGTTTAGACCCGCCCTTGCCTAATTTCTAATCAATCAGGGCATCTCTTTCCTGTCTTGCCTGTCAATCACATTCGCACAGTGTTATCACAGCGCAACCATAGGGGCGTGACTGCAATAATACACCAATGGCGTAGATAAGTAAGACATGCAGAATATTTACTTTTAAGTGCTTTCATGTAACCGATGTAATCTGCCATTTGGACAGGAATTTGTAAAGAGGTCCGTAATATCCTCTTGATAAAGGCTTAGGGTTTTTGTTTTTTAACATGCAATGTGTTTAAGTTGGTGAGCTCTTTGACGAAATATACATAAAAAACCCCCAAAACTTTTAAAGACCATTTGATGAAATGTGTGCCTGTACCGCTTCCTAGGCGACGGCGTTCCCACTGTGTTTGTGGCCGTGGCGGGGCGTAGCAATGGCCTCGGCCCGGTGATGTCTGGGAACACGGCCTATCCCGTCATCAACTGCCCGCCAATCACCCCAGACTGGGGCGCGCAGGATGTGTGGTCATCCCTGCGCATGCCAAGTGGTAAAGCATGGTCATAAACTGACCCTAATTATGCCCTCTTATCGTTTTAGATGTTGACCTCAACAGAAAGCTTTGACTACAGCCTACCTATAGGCATCCTTGTTTGTTCCAATAGCTTTTCTTTTTTAAGAGAGAAAAATATTATTTGGACAACAAAAATTATGAAGTCAATAAACTCAACTGTGACAGGAAGGGTTTTTTTTGGTTTTTTTTCATTTGTTGACATTGTGTAACAAGTGTTATTTCCGTGGAGATGAGTGCAACGTTTATGGACTCTATAACGTTCCCTGCAGTTCACTTGGGGAGTGCGACTGAAATGTGCAAGAGTTAGGAGCCAATAAGAGGACTCTAAATGCTCATCTTATCAAATTATTATGAAGTTCTTGGAAAGTTGGTTCTTGATGCCCAACCCTAGCGAGATACCTGATCAGCTTACCTGCTCCTCAATTTGTATTCACTGTAGAGATAGGTAAATCGTAAACTTCTGTAACTCGTCTTCTGGGTCCACAGGCCTCGGCTGCTCCACTGTGCTGTCCCCAGACGCCGCGGCCCAGTTTGCTGCACAGATCTTCGGCCTGGGAAATCACCTGGTGTGGTCCAAACTGAGGGCCTCCATGCTCAACACCTGGGTGGCCCTCAAGATCGCTGACCAGAAGTTGCAGTCCTGCAGCCTTTAAGACAGTCTCCTTTCTCACGCCCGACCTTTTTTATACACCTAGTGTGTTCTCTCTCATAGCTCATCATGTCCTTAACTGTTGTTCTGTGCTTAAACCTGAAACATTCCATTAAACCTAATATTCAAGTAAGGATGTGTGTTGTGGGTGTATTGAGCAAAAACATGTATTTAGAAGTGTCATTTCTATAAAGTATTTAATGATACCAAGTTGGTGCTGATTGAGGCAGTAGACACACCTTAAACCCAAGTACTGATGCATTTTATAAATACCACATAGCCATGACCCCTTCCTCACACATGCATCCATGTGTGCAGTTTTCTCATTTGGTAGCTTTATGACAATGCACTGAACTAGGACTACCACAAGAGGGAGTCTGTAGCATTTTGAAACAAATTTCAAGGCCAACTCTATTTCTCACTAAAGTGGTTTCGGAGCCAAGTGAGTTGGAATCTGATCTTTTTATCGTGTCTTCCTATGACTGAGATTTTTTCTTTACGCCACAGAAAACTAATGACCTTCGATGTTCATTCTGTGTGGGTGGATGTGGGAGGCTGAGCAGAGGCGTCGAGCTCTAGCCTGCTATGTCCAAATCTGCTTATTTATTTTTAATAGTCTTTTATATAATGCCAAGCCTCTATTCCTGTGTGTGTTGAAAGTGTCTTGTGGCCTTTTGATTAACGGGCACAGTTACGGGAACCTCATTGGATACAATGTGTATGTCACGAATGTCTCTCACCAGATCTCCTAGGTAACGGTCGCCCTGGCAACAACCACGCTACATACAATAATTCTGCACTTCCTTTTCAATCTCCTGTCGTGCTCTTTCTAGACACAATCTACCCCTATACCTCGTTGGTAGTCTACAGAGATCATCACAGATGTAGATTAATGTGTATATATATATATATATACTGTATATACACAGTCAATGTGTTCACAAGGCCATCGCTTTGTTGGCGCCATCACTGTCATCACAACCTCATTCATCATTGAATTGTGCCCAATGATGCTCAAACAAATTCATAGTGTAATGGATTCAGAAAACTGATTTATTGTGAAAGCAATAAAGGTGGAAATCTACGATCATGACGTGGGTATATTTACAAGTGATTCTGAACCGCTAATGTTCAGGGTACCAGTCCGTTTCATGATAGACGCATTGTGTACGACCGCATAACCCTCTTCTCAGTTCCCACTTAACTACATACACTGATCATGGATCATATCTGCACGCCTAATACTCTCCCATAACTCACTCAACCATTGGCGCCTACTCATCTACATAACTCGCTTCTCTAGCCTCTAAACTGTCTCATAAGATTGCTTTTGTACCTCCTCTCTTCCTTGGCACGATTTAGTTCGCCCCTTCATTTTCAGAAGATAAAAAAAACCCACACCATGGTGCTGTTTACAGCCTTGGCTGGAACATCACAGGGCCCCCAGGTATGGCAAGACCGGGACTTCTGCCTGAAGAACCTGCCACCCTTCGCGCTCACGGTCCCGCGGGTACCTGGGCACCAGGTTCGACAGGAAGCGCTTGGCGCGAGAGGTGATGCTCTCGCGCTGGCCCCCACCGGACCATGTCCTCGGCGCTGGCGCCCGGGGGCCACGGAGGGAGGCCCCTGGCTAGCCTCACAGCGCACTCCAGGAGCTCCGGCGTTCGGTGATCCCAGTGAGGCGGAAATCTCCAGATAGAGACACTGGAATAGGGCTGCACTCGTCACGGCCTCTGGGGAGGGAACGCGACAGGTGTGGGGGGGAGAGAAGAGAGAGAGAGGGATAAGAGAGCGCGTTAATGCGGGGGATAAGACGGCGAGTTGGAGAGGGGGACAAATATCCGTTGATGGTGTCGGCTTGAAGTTGAGGTTGGGGTGATGAAAGCCGGTGACTAAAACAGCCGAGGGCGATAGGGCTGTGTGTCATTAGCATGGTGTGTGTGCTGGTGTCAGCATCTATATTGGTAGAATGATGAAGGCTCTTTCATTACCCAATCTGAGCAAACTCTACTTCACCCTTAAACCACCACATTGCATTTGTTAATGTTTATTGCACTGCTATACATTATGCATGCTTTTCTCTAGCCAGCCTACAGCTGGAGAGGGGCGCTAATGGAGTTTATACAGACGGGTTTCCTAAATGTAAATAGACATCGGAGCGAAATAGGTGCAGTGCTTTTATACAGCTAGTGTACCTGTGTAGCTGTCTGTACATGTTTCGTTTGACCAGACATAACATTATGTAACTCGGTAAAGGCTCACGACCACACCCAACACCGCCATGGCAGTGGGACTACTGCGCCACCCATCTTACCCTGGGAGCTGACCTCACGAGAGCGGACCAGATCACTCTTGTTGCCCACGAGGATTATGGGAGTCTGAGGCTGAGTCTCCCTCAGGAGGAGCCGGAGCTGAGCGGTGCGGTGGAAGCTCCTGCGGTCCGTCACGGAGAAGACCAGGACACACAACCTCGCACTGCAGGGCTGACAGGTCCTAGGAGCGCGGGGGGTGAGAAGCACATGATGCCGTATCCTACGCTTCCCAATGAAGCTGGAGAAAATACTTGGAGATGGTGACGGAATGACCAGGTTACCAGTGTGATGCATAGTACACAATGCACCTGTACGTGTAACCTGATAGTACTACAGTAGTGATACACACACACACACACACACCACAATCTCTTATCTTTATATCTAGTATGAATAGAGTTTGTTGAGTAAATAGGGGCCACTGATATTAGCTCAACCCTAGCTAGAATAGTTTAATTTAATTTATTTAATTAAAGATCGAGTTGGTATAGACGATAAACTCTAGCCTTCGAATGATTTAAGCTAACTCTATCCCTTTACCATTACAAATGTCCGGAAAAACAAACTTTCGGACAGCAGAATTAGTTGGGCAATTTGTGGGAATTAAACCTCTTGAATTCTAGAGAGGCAGGGAGAGAAATGGATGCATTCGGCACATCTGCTATGTGGGCAGCGTGGTCTCACATGAACACACACGAGAAGTCTGTGAACCCAGCCCAGCAGACGAGAAGCAAAACTGTGAACAACAGCCTGATAATGAACGCTCCACACTTGGCCAGATGTACTGCAGCTCCGCTCTGCTGCCAAATTAGAAGATGACTAATGTATCCCCCTCCTCCCCCTCAGTGCCCCCCCCCCCCCCTGAGCCTATTCCTATTTTAGCACCTCCAGGTGTGTGATAAATACTGAAATACATCAAATTAGAAAGGTGTAGAAAACCTAATCTTGTTTCAACACCACCATCCAGCCATCATACACATCTTATCCTTCTATACATAAGCTTGTTCTGTAAATATTGCAGTCTATATTTATATCATAATATTTTTCATAATATCAGTTATTTGGAAGACAGAAACGCTTGCTTATTCGAAACCACATCCCATTTGAAACACACACACACACACACACTCCAATAGCTGAAGTCAATTCTGCACAGTTGACACCCAGTCGTGGCTGTGCAGGAAGATCCCCACACCCAGGGCTGAGAGTGCTCGTTAATGAGGAGCCAGAGATGCTACACTCCTATGCAGTCGACTCCTGCCTTGTTCTCCACTTAATTGGCCCCCTATCGGACACCAAGCATTAGCATTAGCTTTGCATTAGCAGGTGTACTCTCTCCAACTATGACTTATGGTCGCTGTTGTTTTATGAAGCCTCACAGTGTGCAGAGGCGGGGACAGAGCTCTGCTCCTGCTGTCTGGCTCACCTGCTTCCAGTTGTCATAGATAATGATGGTGCTCTCCTCCTCGTCCACGGTGACGGAGCGCACGTAGCCCTCCCCTGGGAGAGAGAGACACACACACACACACACACACACACACACACACACACACACACACACACACACACACACACACACACACACACACACCCACACACATAGTTATGTCTCCCCTGGGAGAGAAAGAGGGGGTTACAGGGTTTGTGTAGCCAGTTACAGATGCCATAGTGACACATCAGCCACACGGGCACAACACCTCCAGCACAACGCCTCTGCTGCTTGCTTGGGGAACACACTCACACACACACACGCCAACACGCACACGCATATAATATACATATCACACGTAAACAGACACAACATTTGCATATATGCATGCTGCACACAAGGTGCACTGTGTTTGCAAAAACACACATACACAAGCATATATATATATGCACACACACACACACACAAATAATTGAGGAAACACTTGACAAAATAAAGAACATTTACAAAGGAAATTGCAAGTGTCTTTTCCTGTACTGAAAATTGAGAATATCATTTATAAACAGCCAATTATGAACAGCCATGCAATCTTTGACACATGCTCAAACCAAATACAATCACACACTCACATGCATACATAATGAATTTACTAACACACACCACACACACACACACACACACACACATTTAATGTCACACATACATAATGAATAGACAAACACAGACACACACACACATACACAAACACACTCCATGTCACACATATATAATGAATATACACACAAACATGTGTCAAGACATCACACACACAAACACTGAAGCATATGAGTTAAAGAGGCTGTCACAGAACACACAACCCCCAGCAGTACCATCAGAGTCCACAGACGCTGTCCGGTCCACCTCTCCAGCCAGGGTGATGGCCAGGGAGGACTTTGCCCACCCCGTTCTGGCCCAGCAGGGCGATCCTCAGCGGGCCGTCGGGCCGGCAGTCCAGCGACCCCATCCAGGAGTCGTCCGGGGGCGGGGCTGAAGCTGATGGGCGGAGGGGAGGGCCCCGCCCCCCCCGACCCCGCTAGCGTCCAGTCACAGTCCTCGTGGACGGCCTCCTCGCGCCTCAGCTGGTGCTTGATGGGCAGAGGGGTGCTCCCTCGGCGGACGTTGGGCGTAGTGGCCAGGGTCATGCTGTCACACTGAGGGACGCGCGACATCGCCACCGTTAGCTTCATCATCATCATCATCATCATCATCATCATGTCTATCATGCCCTGGTGCGAAAAGCACATCGCATTCCCATCCCAACACAGACAGACACACACACACACAGACACACACACACACACACACACACACACACAACACACACACACACACACACACACACACACACACACACACACACGCCCATATAGCTGAAGTCATTTCTCGTCACATCCAGGCTGGTTATGCAGGAAAATCCCAGCACCACCACCACCACCTCTACAACTACCACCACCACCATCATCATCACCACCACCACCACCACCACCACCACCACACACTCCTCTTCCTTGTCCACCACCACCACCTCCTCCACCACCACCTCCACCACCACCTCCTCCTTGTCCATCACCACCACCACCACCACCTCCTCCATCACCACCACCTCCTCCACCACCAGCTCTACAACTACCACCATCATCATCACCACCTCCACCTCCTCCACCACCACCACCACCTCCTCCTTCTCCACCTCCTCCACCACCTCTACAACTACCACCACCATCAGCAGCAGCATCTATGACAGCTGTGAACAGAAGCCGCACTAGGAGGCGACATGGGTCAAACTTAATGAATCATGCAGAACTTGCATACATTGTAAAGCAATCCATATAGTATTATATATGCTGCAGCTATGCATACAATGCAAAACACAGCTACAGGCTGTCAACCTGTAAATTTGAATATAAAGGTACCGTTGACAGATCCATATCCTCATAACTGCTTGTGTCGTTTGCAACAAACGATAAACACTTACGGACATTAAGTAGGCCAAAGTATGTGAACGTTACATTTGATTAAAACCGTCGGACCAATTAAAAAAAACACATCAGTCTTCCCTCTGCATACCTTAATCGGCGGTTTCCCCGATGTCGATCTTGTCTGTGGGCGCATCTGTCGGCATCTGCAACCTGAACACGAAAAATCAAAACACAGAATTGTCCTCCGCTCGCAAAGTCCTCCAGCTGAAGCCCCGACGCTGCGAGCACCTGACCGCCCTGCTGAGTACAAAGTAAACACTCTCTCTCTCTCTCCTCCTCGCTGCCACGGCGGTACCTACCTCCCTCCATCAGCTGCTGCCGCTCACTCCTACACACACACACACACACACACACAATCACACACTCTCACACACACAATCACAATCACACTCACACACACACACACACACACACACACACGCACTAGGCTGCTGCTGCTGCTGCCTACCTACACACTTTTATTTCACTACAGCCAACACAGCAGCGTGGGCCCCAGTGGTCCACTTCTCCCGTAATCCCTCCTAGGAGAGATGACTCACGGTTTGTGTGGAATGTCATTCCGTTTATAATATAATATAATATAATATAATGTAATGTCTGTCGTCCAAATCAAATTGGATTTTCAACACAAGCAGCAACGCAACCAGCCCCAGGTATCGAGTCCAGGCGCGGGCAATGACGTTATTTGTTTGGACCGGTAGGGGGCAGCATAACACAGCGCTTTCCTCGCTGTTGTGTGTGTGTGCGCGTGGCTGAAGTAGTCCTCTGTGAATGCTGTTAGCTCTGATAAAAGGTGTTAAAGGTGATTGTTGAATCTGTTTAGTCCCCAGTGGCAGAGAGATGTATAACACATCTCTCTATTCTCTCTTCTCTCTCTCTCTCTCTCTCTCTCTCTCTCTCTCTCTCTCTCTCTCTCTCTCTCTCTCTCTCTCTCTCTCTCTCTCTCTCTCTCTCTCTCTTACGCACAAACACACACGCACAAACACGCACACATGATCGATCTCTCTCTCTCCCCCTCTCTCTCTCTTACACACACACACACTCACACACTCACACACACATCGCAAACACGAACACATGATCTCTCTCTTTCCCTCTCTCTCTCTGTCTCTGTCTCTGTCTCTGTCTCTCTCTCTCTCTCATTCTGTACACCCTCACCCCGCCCTCCCACTCTGTACCTCTTTCTCCCTCTTTCTGTCATTCTTTGTATTGTCTGTGTACCGTCTCCACAACAGTGAGTCATGTTGGTGACCTATATAGATTGACGTCACACACAGAATGCAGATGAGCTCACATTGAAGAATATTCGTGATCTAAACATTCATCTGGTACCTAAAGTTTTTGGTATTCTTTGAATTGTGTGTGTGTGTGTGTGTGTGTGGGGGAGGGGGGGGGGGGGCGGGTGTGGGTGTGTGGGTGCACGTGTGTTTGTGTGCTTGTGTGTGTGTGTGTGTGTGCGCACGCACATGTGTTTATGTGTGTGCGCACGCACCTGTGTTTGTGTGTGTGTGTGTGTGTGTGTGTGTGTGTGTGCGTGCATGCGTGTGTGTGTGTGCATGGGACTGTATGTATGTGTGCACACATGCACACTTGTGTGTGTGTGAGGGGGTGCATGTGTGCATGCGAGTGTGTATGTGTGTGTGTGTATGTGTGCGTGACACCAGCATGCAGCAGGCCGGGGCCGTAGCTCGTACCTCGCAACACAATGCTACAATGAACCCCGGCAGCGAGCAGCCACTGCGCTATTATAGCACTAATCCTTCTCTATTATACGCTACAGAGAGAGAGAGAGAGGGAGGGAGAGAGACAGAGAAAGAGAGGGGAGGGCCTGAAGGTGAGGTCATCCCAAACAGCGCTTACCCAGGGTCACGGCTCACTATAGAAGGGCAGCGGCAGAGACAGAGAGACGGATAGATTGAGAGAGAGCCGAATTGAGGGGGGGGGGGGGGTAGAGACAAGTGAGAGGGGGAGAGTCATGGGGAGAGAGGGAGAGATAAAGATTGAGGGAGAGAGATATAGAGAGAAATAGAGAGAGAAAGAGCAAGAATGAGGGACGGAGAGAGGGAGTAAGGGAGGGATAGAGAGAGAGAGGGAGTAAGGGCTGGATAGAGAGAAAGTGAGAGGGGGAGAGTGATGGGGAGAGAGGGAGAGATAAAGATTGAGGGAGAGAGATATAGAGAGAAATAGAGAGAGAAAGAGCAAGAATGAGGGACGGAGAGAGGGAGTAAGGGAGGGATAGAGAGAGAGAGAGGGAGTAAGGGCTGGATAGAGAGAGAGAGAGAGAATAAGGGCTGGATAGAGAGAGAGAAGGAGAGGGAGTAAGGGATGGATAGAGAGAGAAAGAGGGAGAGGGAGTAATGGATGGGTAGAGGGAGAGAGGGAGAGCGGGAGAGAGGGAGAGAGGGAGAGAGAGGGAGAGAGAGAGTATGGGGCAGAGACTATTGGAACAGGGAGGAAGAGGGGACAGCAGGCTGAAACAGGGGGAATGACCATTAGATGAGTTGAAAGCCACATGAACAGAACCAGAGGTGATGTTGGTAAAATATGTTGTTTATTCCATATGCTTATGAAACCACACTACAGGAGCAGGACGCCACCATAGTCATCACCAGGGAACGTGTAACCCTTTGTTACAGTATCCGTGTTGTCTATCGTGGTCATCTGCTGGGAGGTAAAAACACACTCTAATGTTTGTAAACCAGTAAAATAAAAGAATAAAGAATCGGAACATAAATAAACAAGGAATAAATAGTGTGAATAAATAAGTAGAAATAAAACAAATAGATTATTTCTTTCCCCAGTACAAATGCAATACGCCCTGACGCCCTGCCGACATTTCCGTTCAGATAATGACATGTCTCCATGATGAGTGCAAGGGGGGGGGGACTTTTATTTTGACATGGTTCTTGCCATGCTTCTGTTCTCTAAGAGACACGTCTTTCACTCTGCAATGACCAGCTCATGTCATGTGACTGGGCTTGTTTTGCTCAAGTTACAGACTCTATCTTCTCAGGTAAGTCACATGGCATGGCTTGGTCTCTTGGTGTAAGTTCCCATGTACACGTACATATTTAGAGTGTCGCCTTATATATATATATATATATATATATATATATATCGTTTCATATATTGGCAGTGGGTCCAGCAATGACAACAAAACACCCGTTACAGATAACACACCGCAAGTATCTTTTTCTAGATTTTTTTCCCCGCCGCTATTAACAGCAAAAAAAAGGGCATATATGCATTTGTCATTTCATTCATCAAGTACTCCTATCAGAAAAGTTTCCATATACATTCTTTAATCGATGATTATCAGTCGTTAAATCATGATAGTGAACACGTCCTGGTGAGCCTCAACTCCTCGGTAGGCAACTGTGAAATATTAGCTGGAGAGTAAAACTGCATGCCAAGGATAGCGTATCCAAGACTCAACCACTTCACATCCAGCACACCGCACTACCCATTAGCAGCTTGGAATATACAACCCCCTACGTTTCATGACCTGAAACCCTCAAACGCTCTTCACAGAGACTGTTTCAGGTTGTTCAACACAGAACATTCCCCACATTTCCTGTTTGCTTGGCTCGTGTCCTAGGAGTTCTAGGGAGTCCGAGGAGACAGGAGATGTCGGAGGCCGTTGTTGATTGTCGTTTTTTCGCACCCCGTTTAGGTCCGAGTCAGGACCTTCTGAAGTCAGACCTTCTGAAGTCAGACCCGTCGTTTGTCATCGCTCTCACGTTTCTCTCTGGGAGAATGTTGGCCAGAGTTCGCTGTGGTCAACGCCGCTAGGATGTGCAGAATCGACTCCTCAGAGCGACCTAAAGGCTGGAAATACAGCCGGAGGGACGAAGGGCCGAGTTCATCCCTGCAAGTGCAAAGGAGTGGATTTCACAGTCGTGAGTCCTACAGTCGTCTATCTCTCTCTCTCTCTCTCTCTCTCTCTCTCTCTCTCTCTCTCTCTCTCTCTCTCTCTCTCTCTCTCTGTCACCCTCTTGTCTCACGACTCGCCTCCATATATTCATCTCCCCTCCTCTGCTACACAGATGCTCGCATACACACACACACACACACACACACACACACACACACACACACACACACACATACTCTACATTAGGTTTGCTGCGTCCGATCCTCCCCATGTCTGATGACTCATCACAGAGAGCTCCACTCGGGCCGCGAGCGCCATATCTATTCTGTTCTCCCCCTCTCCTCTCCTTCTCCCCTCTCTCTCTCTCTCTCTCTCTCTCTCTCTCTCTTCTCTCTCTCTCTCTCTGGCTTCTCAGAGGAAGTAGTCCGGTGGGGGTGGGGAGGGGGGGTTGTTGTTGCCGCGTGGCTGTGTCAGTGCTGCCTCGGTGCCGGCGGCCAGGTTGGCGCTGGCTAGCTTCTCGTAGCGGGCCTTGTAGGTGTCGCGCTCCCGCAGCACGCGGGCCAGCTCACACTGCAGCTGGTCCAGCTGCAGGGAAGCAGGGAAGCAGGGAAGCAGGGAAGCCTTTAGTCTGACTGGCCGGGCTGTGGTATGGTGATTGCTCATGGCTGTTTGTTGTTGCTACTGGATGTTGGTGTAGTTGGGCACCTCGTTGAGTTGGTTATGTGATGGTGAATGTAGTTGTGTGGTTATGTGGCTGTCTAAAATCTGGTTGTCAAAATGTGGGTTATGGTGATGTGGTTATCTGCAAATGTGTGTGTGTGAGCATGCATGCATGTGTGTGTGTGTGTGTGTGTTTGTGTGTGTGTGTGGTGTGTGGTGTGTGTCGGTTTTGTAAGAACAGCGTGTAGTGTACGTGTATGTGTGCGGTTCACAGTGTGTGTATTGAACTGCATGTGGTGTGTGTGTGTGTGTCGTCGGTGTAAGAACACGTGTAATGTGTAATACATATGGTGTGTGTGTGATGTGTGGGCCTTGCCTGCATGTGGTGTGTAAGACACATGGTTGGTGTGTGTGGTGTGTGTGTGTGTGTGTGCGCGTCTCCCCCCTCACCTGTTGCGTGAGCACGTGCTTCTCAGACTCCAGCGCGTGGCGGTGCTGCAGGCGCTTGTAGCGGCAGGACTGGGCGTAGCCGCGGTTCTTCAGCGTCCGCCGCTTCTGCTTCAGGCGCACCACCTCGTCCTTGCTCACACCCCGCAGGTGCCGGTTCAACTCCCGCACCGACAGGCTCACCAGCTGCTCATCAGAGAAGCGATCGTCGGCCCCGCCGCACTGCACACGGGAAAAACAACCCCAAAAGTCTTTGATCAAGTCAAGATGCTTCATACTCAGCAAGAGGTTTCCAGATTACATTTACGTTTACATTTAGGGCATTTGACAGACGCTTTTATTCAAAGAGTACATTTGTTGAAGGAGACAGCAATATATCGCTGTGGTACATAAAGACAGAATATCGCTGTTTTCGAGCTTTCATAGTTGCGAGGCTAATAGAACTAGTTTGATAATTGCTAGGTGTCCTGCATAATCACTGGGATAAGAGCAGACGTGCCATTCTGAGCACGTTACCAACCTAGTCCATGCTAAAATGTCCAGCTACCATAGCTGTTACAGGAAAGTAGAGTAATGGTATGCTACATATTGGTTGTTAGCTGATTATACAGGAGAGCGGGGGGGGGGGGGTGCCAGAGAGCCAGAGAGATGTTGAGGAGTGAGAGACAGAGAGGCAAACAAGCAAAGAAACAAAACAAACGTGAAAGATATTTTGTGAACATTTAAATGTGACGGCACCCTAAACAGCATTCCAATATGGCCAAGGGATCACCAGTGTATTTTTCTAAGCATCATTTTCATACGGCTAGGATTATGCTGCCAATGTTTAGGCAAATATAGAATTATCACAATGTCTTACCGCCTACACTCCACTATCTGAGAACATCAGGTGTGTTTGTGTGTGTGTGTGTGTGTGTGTGTGTGTGTGTGTGTGTGTGTGTGTGTGTGGGTGTGTGACTGTGTGCATGCGAAAGCGGTGGTGGTGTGGATGCATGCATGAGCATTCACATGTCCAATAATCTGGGATATAATCTGACTAAGTGTGGGTGACAGTGATCAGGATTATACACGGCAATAATAGCTGATATTATAGTAATCTCCCACAGTGCTCCACATACTACACACACTAAACTACCACACATGAGAGGGGAGGCTTCAGCTAATTAGAAATGCAATGGGAATAATGATATATGTATATTCAATTCTCTCAACTCTCTCTTGTTCTCTCTCTCTCTCTCTCTCTCTCTCTCTCTCTATTTGACTCTATGGTATATTAGAAGCAAAGAGAAAGCGTGACGCCGGTAGCGAGGGAAGAGGAGACAGGGGATCATTCAGTGAAGGATTAGGATTAGGATATTAGACATGATTATGGATGTCTGTGCCTATACTAAGTATCAGTGATTACTCGAGGTCTCTGGGTTCTATAGGGGGTCTGCTCACATTGACATACAAAGCCAGACATACAAAGCCAGAGTTATCGCGCTTAACTGAATTAACCACCGCTAACCAACCATGATTCACTCACACTTTTCATACCTGAGGAAAGCTTTTGTCAACTTCATCATTTAAAATATCACAGTGGTCCTTAATGTTGAAGTTAGCAAATGTTTTCATGGCAATGGCAACAATATGAATTAATCTGGTTAATCAATAATGGATCTTGATTCATCCAGTCTTGCATATTCTCTCTGACAAACTATTGATCCAAAATACTGAACAATTCTGTACATTAGTATTTATATAAAATGATATATAGATAGGAGAGAGAGAGAGAGAAAGAGAGAGAGAGATAGAGATAGAGTATATGGAGATAGAAAAT